>WBNH01012188.1:0-14054 GCA_013401255.1 Urocolius indicus
CAGCCCCCACCATGCTGTGATTGGTCCCATGGTCAGCTGCAGCAGCTCCTCTGGCTGTGTGCACTGTTTTAAGGATCAGTTTCCACCTCCAGCAGCACCGAGTAGCGTTTTGACTTTCCTTGCTTGACATAAAGGCAATTATTTATCGGCAATGTGAGAGTAGTAAATGGCAGTTCTGTATTGTCCAGACCAGACACAGCCCTCATTGTGCTATTCAGACTTGTTTATGTGCCCGTTGGCTTATGGAAGGTCAGAGGTTTGCTTGTAGGAACTGGTACTGTGGGTTTGTTTGCAGCCGCCAGCTGCCCTCGGCCCTCGCAGCGGGCACCACGGCCCGTGCCCAGCACCACTGTGTCAGGGCAGCAGCAGGATGGGGCAGGGCTGTGTCCAGCCACAGCTGTGCTCAGGGGAGGAGGGGGCACAGCGCTGTCTGCTCAGCACAGGGCACATCAGAGCCCTGAACATTTACTCCCCCAGGGCAGGGCATTTTCAGGCAGAAAAGCGAGTGGCAACGCCGATCAGGATGTGCAGCTCTGGGACGGTGCAACCACAGACCCAGCCTGAGCCTGGAAAGGATTCCTCTCTGTTCCCACGGTGCCACATGAGGGCTGATGGCAGGTGAGAAGTGGATCCTTGTGGGGGGTGGGAGCTGAGCCCACCGAACACCAGTGGAGTTAAACCACTGTGGTGGAAACTCGCCAGTTGCCACAACATCTGCCGCAGCTGCAGGGCACAGCAGCCAGTTCCAGCTCCAGCTCCTGCCTGTGCTGGCAGCACACTGAACAAGGAAAATACATCAGGGGAAACCAGTGGTCTAAAGGTTCCTCCCGAGGTGATGTTTTATGGCTCGGATTGGCAGCAACCTGGGCAGCAGGGCACCCAGAAAGGGCCCAAACAGAGTTAACACACAGGGAAGAAACTGCTTCTATTATCACTTATTACCTTTTTTTTTTTTAGACTTCTTTTTTAAACAAGCCAAATGAGGCCTCTGACCATGGCCACTTTGGCTCAGGGTATCGATGGGAGCACAGCACCACGTGCCACAGCTTGGGCAGCGCTTGTTGTCCCTGGGGAACGCTGTGCCTGCTTCCCGCTGCAGCTCCTGGCCCTGCCTGCCGTGCCTCCCCTGTCCCCAACCTCACACAGCCTGCACTGCCCCACATCCCCAGGCTGTGCTGCCGGGCCCCAGCCCGTGCCCCGAGCTGGGCCATGCTCGCAGGCACCGTCAGCCGTGTGGGCTGAGGAGCGGCCACGTGGCGCTGTGGCTGCCGCACAGAATGCTCGTTCGGGTACAATCTGAACAGCTCTCAATACTGTGCAGCAGCAGGGCCGCAGCTCCCTGCCAGCAGCTCCCGAGGCTGTCCCGGGCTTGCAGCAAGAGACACGGGCAGGGAAGTGAGCATTCCCAGACCGGGGCGAGTGACAAGCCTGGCGATGGGATGTGACCGTGACATACGACCACTCGCTGCCTACTCAGTGACAAGGGACTGAATGCCAGCAAGCACACTCTGATGAAACCCGTGCTGCTGATAAAAGATGACTGTACAAACAACATCCGTGTCACGCTCCTGCTGGTGACCGCAGGCGAGGTGCGCTGAGGGAGGGACAGGACATGGGGAAGACAGTTGGAACAGGAGCCAACCACGAAGGTCTCTTGGGCCAGGCAGTACTGTGGCAGGCTCAGCCCGGCAGATGCTGTCAGCGTTGATCTGCCACGTGAGAGGTAAGTTGTGTCAGGCCCTTGTGGAAGGTCAGAGGAGAGGTACAAGGGTTTTGTGAATGTGGGGCAGCGGGGGGCTCAGCTGTGGCTCTTGCACAGAGTCTTGTGTGTGATGCTCAGTCCCACTCTCTCAGAGGCCTATGCAGGATGAGACCCTGACCCCAGTGCATGGCAGGAGAAGCAACACCTTCCCCGTGGCCAGCATGGCTGTGCCTGGAGCAGTCTCCCACAGCAGGACGTCCCAACAGACATAAGCGAGGGAGGGATCTTGCCTGGGACACAGTGGTGTCACACACCCCGGATCTCACCCTCCTGCCACAGCACAGCTCATTGTCCTATCAAACTCATCCCTTCAAAACTGGTGATGGCTTCTGGGGATAAAAAGTTTCACAGTAAGAAACGTGCCAGCGACAGTAATTTCAGCGTGAGCCTCAGAGTGCAGAGCCTGGCTGTGCCCTGCAGCACAGGCTCTGCCACCGCCACGCTGTGCCCACCTCTGCAGTGGTGCCCGTGCCCATGTACACACACACACACACACAGACACACACACAAGTGTGCATGCACACACAGCTGTTCTGCAGCCTCTGCTTCTCCATGTCTGTTGTGCAGCTATTGACCCACACTTGCCTCCCATTATTAAAAGAAGGCTTTTCCAATAAGCAATTGATCCCCAACCAAACCCTGATGCTCATCTGTTCAGAGGCGATGGGTCCCAGCAGGCAGGATCCTGCTGCCAGACCCAGCACGGGCATGTCAGATGGATTTTTTAAATGCCTTGGTCAATAACCTCCCATTTTCCATGGCAGAGTCAGCAGCCCAACGTGCTGTTTACAGACCTGAGAGTCCATCAAGTATCGCTGTAGCTTAAGCTGTTGTCCAGGGGAATCTGATGAAGGTTTGATTATAGTAGGACAGGGGACTTCAGAAAATATTTCCATTTAATAACATAGAAAACTATTTGAGTGTCTGCCCACACCTCCCGCAGCGAGGGAGAAGCACGGCTGTCTCTGCCCCCCTTAGACCAGATGTGCTGCCCCTCGTGTCCCCACCTCTCAGTATGCTGGTTCAGATTACAGCTGTCAGTTGTCATTTGGAAAGGAACCCCCAGGTTTGTAATTGCTGCCACAGGTCGCGCAGATGTCCCTGCTGAATGGAAACACGGCCTTTCTGCTTCCACTGCCTTCCCTTCAGTCTGCATAGTAATTGCCAAAGTGCCACTTCTGATAAGGATTTGCAGAGCCACAGGCATTCAGCCTCAGGGCTTTGTGAGAGGGATCCACTTCCAAGCACGCTGGCTGCTGGAGGTGCTCGGAGATGATGTGGTCCGTCTGCAGGGGAGAGAGAGCGAGAGAGAGAGAGAGGGAGAGGGAGGGCTTTAGGCAGGCTCAGGCTTTGGGACTCATGCAGCAGCTCTATTTTTCCACTAAGCTTGATTCTCTATACTCTTTGTTTGCATTTCTCTAATACAGCATCTCTGTGCTGCCTCACGGGACTTTTGTTGGGGATCCAAAGCTTGCTGCTGCTGCTGCTGCTGAGCCAGGAGCTCACCACCCCTTCTGTGCTGCGTGGCCGTGCCCTCATGGCAAACGGACTGGTTGGTGCTCTCACTGCACACAGGTAATCACCATGCAGAGGAAACCACTCCCCATGGTATTTGCCACACGGGCCTGATTTTTGTGTTCTGGAGTTTCTTGGCCGATGACCTCAAAGCACGTTGACTGAGCTGAAAAGGATGTTACACAATTCAGCACTGAAGGTCAAAAGCCTGGATCACGAAAGAATGAAGGGTCTGAGTGACCTCCATCCTCCTACTTCCCACCCCTGCTTGGCTGTGTCTGCTCAGCCCCTGTGGCCAGCAGGGTGCTGCTGCTCACTGATGGTGTGAGCAGTTTCCTTGGCCCCGCCATGGGCTGCCTCACACCCAGACACACCACTCCCGAGTGACCTGCAGAGCGCAGCCTGGACAGACACCAACTCTTTGTGCACACAGCAGATGCACGTCACTGACACCACACACTGACTGCCACATCAGAAGGCAAAGCCCCAAAATTCCTTCAGTCAGCATTCACCAGCCCTAGAGCTGCTCCTGAGAGCTGCCCTTGCTGGGCCAGACCCGTGCAGCCTGGGCACCGCAGCATTCTGGCTCCGAGAGCCTCGTGTTTTCAGACGAAAGAGGAAGTGGTGGATGTGATGAGTGTATAACTCGGCTACATTTTTCCTTTTATAAATTAAGAGTATTTCCTCCTTAAGCCTGAGGTATGCCATTTCATAGCATTTTGGACAACTGCTTACAGCCAGGCTGACAGACACAGTTGTGGCTCTTGCTCTTTGCAGTGCAGCTAGTAAATGTAAGTATACCCTCTCATCTTACCACAGAATCGTATCCTAGCAAGGTGGGGTTGGAATGGACCTTTAGAGATCATCTGGTCCAACATCCCTGCCAAAGCTGGATCACTTAGATCAGGTCACACAGGAACGTGTCCAGGTGGGTTTGGAAACCTCCTGAGACCCACCCTGGGCAGCCTGGGCCAGGGCTCCCTCACCTCACAGGAAAATAGTTTCTCTTCTGTTTAAATGGAACTTTTTGTGTTCCAGCTTCTTTCCATCCCCCCTTGTCCTGTCACCGGATACAACAGCAAAAGGTGCTGCCCCAGCCCCCTGACACACACCCTTTAGGTATTTGTAACTATGAATGAGCTCCCCTGCAGCCTGCTCTTGCCAGAAACGTTCTGTGTTAAAGCCCGCGGTGAGCTGAACGCCGATCGATGCAGGTGCTGCCCACCCGAGTGCTGGGGGTGGTTTCGGTGCAGCCGCGGCAGCACCGTGCCGGAGCGAATGCCCCAGCATCTGCCCAGCCCGGCACACTGCGTTGGGCTGCACCCATGGCATCGGGCAGGGGTCTCTGCCCAGGAGCGACAGCACAACTCCAGCTGAAAGGGCTGTGGCACAGCTAGGGCCCATCGCCTTGCCCTGGGCTACAGCTGCCTGGCGCCGGCATGCCAGCACGCTGAGCTGCAGCAGGGACCGTGGCTGTGGCAGGGCTGCCCTCGCCAGCGCGTCACTTACCAGCTCTGGCTGGGAGGCGGCCAGGGAGCGGTGCAGCCACGTCGGGCTGTGGCTCCCAGCCCTGCAGCGCTGCAGGCCCAGCGCTCCCGTGGCGCCGGACGGGGCGAGGCAGAGCTCTCCGTGCTGGATCAGCCTCAGCCACGTGTAGTTGAACTCCTGGTGCTGTGGACAGAGAGCAGGGAGAGCTGTGATGCAGTTCAGGGCTGTTGGCAGGGCTGGCTGCTGGGGCTGGCAAGCAGCTGGCAGAGGGTCTTGGGCAGAGGCTCTCCCTCCCCTGCCCCTACCCTCACTGGGGACCGAGGTATGGGAAAGCCGTGCTCCACGGGAAGACCCTTCCTCTGGCTTTGCTGAGCTAAAAAGCTCAGGACAGCTCTGGGAGCAGCTCGTGATGCTGCAGCCCAGGCCCCACACCTGACTGCTGGGCGCTCCCTGGCACTGCCACCCCCATGGCTGCACCCCGGCAAAAGGTCGAACGCCAGCCGTGTGCCCATCCTGAGCCGTCAGCACTGCCCGGGAACCTGCCCAAGCAACGCTGCCTCTGACGCCTTGCAGCAGCACACAAACCCAGGCTCCCATTTCACCGCTTCACTTCCACGTGCGGGCTCGTGGCTTTACCAGACTTTCCTGCTCTGGCTCAGGCTTGGGCTCTGGGGTTGTTTCTTTGCACAGAGGCGATTCCCGCCCCTCGCTGCTCCCTGGCACTGTCAGGCCATGTGCCCTGTGAGAACTGTGGCAGCTCCCGGGAGGGATGGGTCACTGTGGGGGTACAAGGGCTCTGTGCCGTGTCCTCAGGGTGCAGGGTATCCTTACCTTGTTGTTAACATCACACGCCTGGAAAGCCAGCGTGGTGTTTTCCACAGCCACGCATCCTGCTGCCGCTGTGTTAACAAGCTGGAAAACAAAGAGCAACGGAATGCAAATGCAGACATAAACTGCCCAGAAAGAGGAGAAGATGCTAGGCTTCAGTTAACCCCCTGGAGTCCCAGGACACTGATTCCTACTGCCCACTTCACAGAGCACAGCAGACACGAGGCGTCGCAGTCCCTGGGGGGTGCAGGAACACACATCTGGCCCACAGCATGTGTTTTCCTATCGAGAGAAGGCTGACACTGGCCCTTGCCAGAAATGCTCAGAGCTGGATGAGACACGTTCTTTTCTGGCTTGCTTTTTTTTTGGATGTAGCTCATGTTCCTGCTCTGCACATCCCCAAAACCACAGCTCCCACCATCACAATGCAGAACCCCCTCACACAGCCCTGAGTGCTGCTCACACCTCCGACTCCTTGCACACGCCACTCCTCCTTCTGTCAGCACCTCTGAAATGTTCACCAGTTAACCCTGGTGAATAAATCAGCTGTTCACAAAAGGGTTCAGCAGCACAGCTGGGATTTGCAGAGCTGGCTGAAAAACGCACTGCCTGCCCTATTAAATGTGGGGAATGAAGGTAAAAGAGTGATTCTGGCGACGTGAACCAGGACAAAGCAGGGCAACACCTTGAGCACCTTCACAAACAGCTTTTGCCATTGCAGTTACAACTAGACTGCAGTTATCATTGTATGGGCAGAAGCATCCAGGTCTCTGAATGCTCAGAGTGGTAGCTGAGATCCTGCTGAGGCTCAGGGCCGGGGCAAAACCAGAATCTGGGTTTTATTCCTGTGTAATTCGCCTTTTAACGTTGGTGAAGAGACACTGAACACCCGTGGAGCAGCTGCAGGAGCAGGACCCGCTGCCAGACAGGGCAGAGCTGGAGGACTGGCAGAGCCTGAGCCCGTTGTGCTCCTCAGTCACCCGGCCAGCGAGGGGCTCGTGGAGGCAGCACCGAGGACTTGGTCCCAGACGGCACCCGAGGGTGTTTTCTGCGCTGGGGAACGAGGGGGCTGCTGCCCTCGCTCCTGTCCCAGCGCGGAGGAAAAGCGGTTTCTGCTGCTCTCTGCTGGCAGCACAGCACCGGCACAGCCCCTGCCTGCCCCCAGAGCGTTTCTTCCTGCTGCGGTGTGGGTGCTGTGCGGCTGCTGTGCGGGTGATGCTGGCCCTCCCGCAGCCGTCGCACGGGCAGCTCAGCCGCGGCTTATAAACCACAGCTTTATAAACCCCTTGGAACCGTGACCTACTTCTAAAGCCACTGGGGAACCCAAACCGCTGGGACACGTTAAACCGTACAAACCGTCACCAGATGCCGGGGAAGCCACTCAGGGGCAGCAGACTGGGATGCTCCTGGGACACGAGCCAGCCGCTGGGCACGCTGAAAGGAAGGGCAGACAGCCCTCTGGGTACGTACCAGCCCGCTGGCTTTCACCAGGGGAGCTGCCAGGTCCGGGTAGACGTTCTCCAGGTACCAGCGGAAGCTTCTGCACCGCAGCTTCTGGCGCAGCTGGATTTGCTGAGCCAGGTCACCGACATCCAGCCGCTTCAGGACCAAGTGGTAAGCGTGGCCGTAGAACAGCTCCTTGTACTCGTCCAGCCAGACCTCTGCAACACGGGCCAAGTTCCTCTCCACCGTTCGCACCCGGTCTTTCGGGAAGGAGTAAGGATTGTCGTTCCTGAAGATGTGCCCAACCCTGGAGCACGGAACAATCTCGATCTCCCCTCCGCACATCCAGACCTGAGGAGCACAGGTTGCTTTGACAGAACGATGGGCAAATGTTGGGTGCTGGCCTTGTGAAGCCAGAAGAGAAGCAAGAAGCTAAACTGGAGCAGGGGGCTGTCCCGGGGGGGGTACCCTGGCTGAGCCAGGGGTTGCAGGGCTTTGACAGTGACGTACCTTGAACGAAAGCTCCATATTTTCACCTCCCCAGACGTCCAGCCCTGGGTCATACGTTCCTAGCTCAAAGAAGTACTTCTTATCGATGGCAAAGAGGCCTCCTGCCATGACTGGGCACCTGGGAACAGAGGCCAGGGGTGTCAAGCGGCCAGGATGCGCCCGGCCCTCCCGCCTGGCTTCGAGGAGGGAGCCCTGGAGCAGCTGGGGGCTATGAAACACTCGGGGACGGGACCCCAGTCTGCACCTACAGAGCCAGCCAAGACCACCCGAGATGCCACTGCTGAAGGCTGACAGATGCAGCTTTAAAACAAGATGATATCTGGGTGGCTTTACCAGGTCTGAGAGCTGTAATGGGGCATGGTACTAAAACTCCAGTGGCACACTGCCCTGGCGGCACCAGTGAGAGGCAGCTGTGCCACAGCAGAGGGGCTAGTGGGCTCTGCCCGTGCCCACAGGGTACCACATGCCTCTGCAGGCCTTACCAGCAAAGGAGCAATGTTCAGCCTCAGAGGAGCCCTTGTGGCTGCACTACTAGCAAAGGAAAGCTCACAAAGCACTCGCATTTGTCCTTTCTTACCTTATTATATCAGTCTCCTTCATTTTGTTTTTCTCCACGACCTCTTGTGGGATCTGCCTCCATCCAAAATTCATCGGCCACGTGAAAACCCCACGCTGAAAGCTGTCCACGGTCATGTAACTAAACAGAGACAAGATCCAGATGACTAATTCTGAGTCACACTCCTGATTGAAATGTCACCCTTAATGAGTGAAGATGACTATCTGTACCTAATTAAACCAGGATTTTAACAAACTTCATCAGGAATCCTCTTCATGTACTAAAAGTCATGAAAAAGGGAAAAAGTGTGTGTGTGACAAACAATGGGGCCACGTCCACTACTGATGTGAATGGTGGGTGTGCAGCAGCGTTACGTATCCCTTGCAACACGCTGATGAAGGGCAGATGGGACGTCTGGACCTGTGTCTTCCTGTAGTTAGTAAGCTGGTGGTCCCGGTAAGAGGTTCTGCCCATGCCCCTGGCAAGGGCTCAGGGGTTCCCAGGGGTGTGAGCTGCCTCACCTCATGTCCTTGTCGCTGATGACCTCGATGACAGGGCAGGCGACCTTGGCCCGGCTCAGGCGGACCCTCTCCAGCAGCGGCTCCAGCCACCCCACGTTGCACTCCACGTGTGAGTCCAGGAAGGTCAGCACGGTGCCTGCGGCAGAGCCCAGGGCGGCATCAGGCCTCAGGTGCCCTGGCTGTGGCCCATGCCAGCCTCCCCCCAGGCTCTGTGTGCTGCCAGCAGTGCCACAGCCCGCCACGGCTCCCCACACCCTCCTGGCCAAGCCCAGAGCCCATTTGCACTGCTTGGCCATCGGGGACTGCGAGGCAGCTCCCACAGCAGCAGCTGTCTGGGTGCAGAGGCAGCCTGACCAGGGCCACCACAGCGATGCCGGCTGGGGATGCTGCTGCTGCTGCCAGGGCTGCCACAGCAATGCTGGCTGGGGATGCTGCTGCTGCTGCCAGGGCTGCTGTGGCAATGCCGGCTGGGGATGCTGCTGCTGCTGCCAGGCCTGCCACAGCAATGCCAGCTGGGGACGAGGGGCCAGGTGAGCCGCAGCTCATCCCAACACACCTCTCACACTGAAAAGCTGCCCTCAGCTCACAGGAAGGGGACTGAAACCCAGCGCTTGAGATGGCCTCAGTGGGGCACAGGCAGGGCTGCAAAACATCTTCCCTCCTACCTTTGGCGACCTCTGCTCCCGCCAGCCTGGCCCGAATGAGACCGTGCCTCTCCTTCAGATGGAGGATCTTCACCTTTGGGAACTGCGACATGTACTTGTCCAGCTTCTCCTTGAGGTACTCTGCAGAGGAGAAAGAGAGGGTGAGGCTGGCTTTCCCGTTCCACATCCACTTTCAGGCGAAGGCAGATTATCCTGGAAGCATCTCCAGGACACAGCAGGAGCCTCAGGCCTGGGATGTGAACATCTGGGCACAGCTGCAGGGCTTCTGGTGCACAGTGCCACATCCTGAGCCTGCTCTCTGGTGAGACCCCCAGGCACGTCAGTACCAGCAGGTTCAGCCTGATGGTGATGAGTTTAAAGGTGTTTGTTGGAGACACTGTGTGTGCCGGTGCCGGGAAGCACAGAGCAGGGAGTGCAGGGCTCCAGCCACAGGCCACGAGCAAAGTACCAGTGGCCTCACTGGGGTAGTTCCTGGTCAAAGACTTTTTCTTCAGTGTACTATAATTGCTATTACAGAGGAAACTTGAAAAGATGCTTTTGAGGTGAAATGGCATGAACACGTTTTCAGGACTGGTTTAAAATGAGCGAACTGAGCCTTCCTCCTCCTGTTTGCACCTACAGCTCTGCCCCAGCATAAGCCTGTGTACGCGTGGCACGAGCTCCGAGCTCTGGCTGAGACGGCTCCTTCCCCGAAGAACCAGCAGTCGGAAAATTACATCACTCCTCATTTTTTTAAGGGCTGAAGTCAGCAGAGAGCCAAAGCACTACAAAGCAGAGGTCCAATATCATTGGAAGTGCCTGAGTACACACGCAGAGCCACTGTGGCCGTGCAGATGTCTGGCTCACTGCTGCTTCACTGCAGCCACTCCGCTCCCTGAGCTACCTGCGAAGCGGGTGCCGTTCCTCCCCTGCCACCTGCGCTGCAAACACAGGCACTTGTCTGGAAACTGCACAGAGGAGGGGGTCAGCAGCTATTTTATAGAAGAACCAGGCCTCAGGTGGGTCAGGTGTGACAGAGCTCCCTGATGCTCCTGGGCTGCAGCACCTCCACCAGCCCCGACACGTGAAGGGCACAGGAGGGAAACTGAGCGATGGGAACAGAGCAGCTGAGTCAGCAGGGATGGGAGAGATGTCAACCACAAAGTGATTACTGGGAGGGTGAGGGAGCCCGGACCCAGGCTGCCCAGGGAGAGTGTCGAGGCTCCTTCTCGGGAGGTTGCTAAACCCACCTGGACACGTTCCGGTGCCCCCTGAGCCAGGGGAACCTGCTTGAGAAGGGGCTGGGGCTGGAGCAGCTCTACAGGGCCCTTCTCATCTCTAATATCCTGTGATTCTGTGAAAGCCTGTCAGGGTGTCGGGTAGGTGCCACAGCTCAATCCACCACAGCCACCCTCATCTCCCGCCTGGCCTCTGATCCCCCTCATCTGGGAAGATAACCGTGCAGGCTGAGGAAATGCTCCAATACATCCGAAGGAGAAAACGCAATTTCTCTCCACTATTCAGAATTGAATTACAGAGAACAAATTGCATTTTGGCCTCAGGTTATATTAGTTTCATAAAGGCAGAAGAAGCTTCGCCTACCTTTGGTGCTGAAGTCGTCCACCAAAATGACTTCTTCAATCAGGTGCGGCGGGGACCTGCTGAGGACGCTGTGAACGGAGCGGAGGAGGGCGGACCACACCTCATCCACAAAGCACATGATGATGCTGGTGGTCGGGAGGTCGTCGTGAACCCGCTGCTCAGAGCACCTGCAACAGCAACACGGGCTCACAGGTTGTGCTCCTGGAAACCTCCAGGCTCAGTGTGTGCTGGGGAAGTGCGCAGGCATAGGAGAAATGTGGAATACGGAGGCAAAGCCCTGCAATAGGATTGTGTCAGGAGCAGGAGTAGAGAGGTGAGCAGGGGAAAGTCCTCTGATGGGCAGCCCCCAGGAAGAGTATGTGCTCCCTCTAACAGGGACCCCCCCTAACACTCTGCCCCTGGGTGATGACATCTCTTCTGCACAAGCAAGCAGTGCAAAGGGCCTGGGGGTGAGGCTGACCCCAGCTCTGAGCCACTCCTGCAGGGAAAGGATCCTGCACTGCTCCAGGCACTCACGGGCCCGGGATCCCAGGCTGTGTGAGACAGCCTCATCGCAAGAAAAGAGACAGTGTTCTGTTCAAAACACAGGGAAACAGCCATTTCCCTCCAGGAAGGGTCACTGGGCACAGCAACCTGTCAAACACACAGAGAGCTGAGAAGAGCTGCCCAGCCCAGCTCCCACACCTCACTTGTGGGACCGTGCAGCATGGGAAAAAGAGTCAAGAGCCCAAATGCCATGTCTGATGGGGCTGGCAGGTCCTCTCCCTGACAGCCTGAGGCTCCCTGAGCACCCAGCCATGAGCACCCACAGCTCCCAGGGCTGCCCCGGCCGGCTGTACCCTCCTCCCCTCGCCAGCTGCCAGCAACACACATCAGCAGCCCTGAGGACAGAGAGTTTCTCCTGAGTCTATGGGTTTGCTGTTTTATCCCGTGACAGCCAAAACTACATCAGCTGGGCCAGACCTGTGTATTCGGTGTTTGAACAGAAGGTCCATGAGCAGCTTTTCTCATCTTCCACTTGCAACTCAAGCCCTGGGGCACTAGCAGGGCCCCCTCCCTCTCCTACCTCCTGAGGGTCTCCAGGCCTGCAGGATGCCAGATCTGCTTCATTCCACGATACCCACGGGTTGCTGCCACTTGCTTGCTCGCCTTGATCAATAAGCTGAAGTTTAACAGCAGCAGCTTCTTCTCCCTCCTCCTTCCAGAGCAGACATCCTGCAGAGAGGACAGGCACCGGCCTGTCTGCAGGTGCAGAAGATGAATTTCTCGGTGATGAAAACACTGTTCACTGCCCTCAACAGACAGAAAACAGGGACAGGAACATGGGAAGCTGACTTCTTCCTCCGTCTCACGGGAGAGGCCCCGGGGTGCAGCTGGGGCTGGGCTCAGGTGCACAGGGCAGCGCCCAGCTCAGACCAGGAGGTGTTCTGAAGACAATTCAGCGGCATTTCAGGGATTCTCAGCTAATCAGAAGTGCTCTGGGTAAGTGGAAAGAACCCCAGAACTTCTCTGTCACAGCCTTTGGGGCATCTCTTCCCTCCTCCTTCTGTAGGCTGGCTCACCTGGGGCAGCCGGGGTCGGTCTGTGCGTACTGGTGTCGGTGCAGAGGCAGGGGCTCAACAGCTGGGGTGGTCCCCGGCGAGGAGCAGCCGGAACAAGGGACAGCAACACTTGGAGAAAAGTCCTTGGTGGTGAAACTCTTCCTGCACACGTTTCTGCAAAGGCAGGTGCTCGGCCAGCACTGTAAAGCTGAGAAGGCAGCAAGCGCCGCACACGGGTCACGGCTGTGACAAGTTCCTTGTTGGCCAGATTCCAGTGTCTAGCCCAGCACTTCATCAGGGATCACAAGAGGAACTGGAGCCTAAACTGGGAGAGACCAGACGACTCCAGCAAACAGTTACTGTGCCATTTGACCACAGAGAGCCACTGGCGTGAGCTGTCACAGCCACTGACGTGAGCTGGCCCTGATGGCCCCGATTCTGTTGTGCCGAGAGGCCGAGGGCACAGTCTGCGCAGACCGCTGAGCTGCCCCAGCCCTGTGTGGCACCGGCACACGTCCCCGGGCAGTGCCAGCAGCGCCAGGCTGTTTGGCCAAGGCGTTGCAGTGTCAGCAGTGCCCTCCCTGGGCCGGTGCGATGGGGGGTGCGCCGCAGACAGCCGGGTGGTGGGACGGGGGCTCTGCTGCACAGCTCCGGGGCTTTGCTGTCAGATGAAGACACGGTGCTGGCGGCTGTGCACACGTGGCTCCTGCAGCCACCCTCCTCTGCACACCAGTTCTGCTTGTCTGTTCTTTTCTGCCCGCCCTGTGCCCATGCAGGGCCTCACTGGGGACTGCCAGCGCCGTGGCGATGCCTGTGGCATGGCACACCTCCCATTCCACCGTGCTCACAACCTGCTAGTGTGTGAGGAGGGACTCGGGACGATGTCTGTGCGAGGCAGGTCTCACCTGCCAAAGGATGAGATGTCTGCAGCAGGAAAAGCTGAGTGTAAGGTGCCACTCACCTCAGTCAGCACCTTGCCTGCAGGCTCCCTGCAGCCGCCCAGGCGCAGCAGCTCCGGAGCAGGAGCCCCTCCAGCCCCTCACCCTTCCTGAAGTGTGATACTGAGATTTGCAGAACCAGCTACACATTTCCTGAGGACAGCTGTAACTTCATGACAGTTTTCCAATCAAAACTCTGTGTCCTTTCCCATGTGTGCCCACAGACCTGAGCCCCCCGAGCCACATCCACAGGGCTGGCATCAACACCGGCCCACGTCAAGGAGGACTCCCAGGAGCATCGTCTGGGCCACCTCAGCTGCAGGCCCCTGGATCACACTTGCCCCTGGGCAGGCGGGGTGCCTCTGCTGCTCAGACAAATACACAGGGTGCAGGAGTGCTCCAGGAACCAAACACATAAATATCAACCCAAACAGTGCTCAGTGCTGCTCACCATGAACCAGTCAAAAGGGCCTGAGCCCCGCTACCCGCCTCTTGTGCCCCAGCCTCCTTCCACAACAGCACGTAGCAGGGTAAGATCATGGGAAAATTTCACCAGGTTTTATGTTTAGAAACGAGCTGCTCTCACCTGAAAAAGCAAAAGCCATCCCAGGGCTACGTGCAAAGCTTTGGTGTGCCCCAGGGCTCTCCCCGGGAGCTGTGGAACAGGTTCCCAGGGCGCGGCGCAGGTTTGTGCAAGGGAAGCGGA
>WBNH01012189.1:4920-60431 GCA_013401255.1 Urocolius indicus
TTGTACCACTCTTACACCTCCTGCCTCGCACCTCAAATTCCCGTCCCTAAATAGTGATCGCAGAGGCGCCAGATTGGCCCAGCCAGGCCGGGGGTGGGTCTGAACCCAGGAGTCGGGGGAGAGTCTAAAAAACTTTTACCGGGTCTTTACTGCAACCCGCTCCCCCTGTTACTAAACAAAAGCAACTCCTTGCTAAACCATGACAGTTGTGAAAGCGAAGGGAACATTCTTGCAGTAACAGTAAAATCTTGGATAAACTTGTATATACTTGGTTACTACTCCATCAAGAATACTGATGTAATTTTCCAAGCTAATGTAATAAATTGTAACAATGTTTTTGAGTTTGACTTGTCTTTTGTAAATTTGAAGTTGGATTTTTTTTACATAAGGCCCATGTTACATGATTAAAACTGTTTGAATGTTGAAAAAAAAAAAGCAAAAAACTTACGATGTAAATCACATCTTTGAGATTAAAAGAGGGTCAGATATATATTTCTCAGTAATATGTACTTGTATGGTTTGTATATTTTTAATTTGTTAATACTGTAAAAATGGTTAAATTAAGGAATTTTGCTTTATATGTATAGTCTTTTGCAAACGTTTACTGAACAAGAACGGTGGAAATCCACATCTTATTCAAGGTATTCTTTTTTCAATTTTTTATTATTCCATTATATCTCTGTTTACTTTGAATGATTTATCAAAATGTTTTCACGTGTCACTATTTTTTTATAGGGAGAAATTATGAAATATTAAGCTATGTTCTTAAATGAATCAGTAATTTTATATGCTTGTATTGAATGTACAAGGTGAATTCTTGAAACACAGGTATAACCAAGCAAGATGAAATAGTTCCACAGAAGGTGGTTTCTTTAAGTGAATAATCAAGCAAAATCCCTCTTCCTTAGCTACTTTTAGGAGCAATGACGCTTTTGACGCATCCTTGCTGCTTTCTGTACCAGCTTTTGTCTCCTAGACACGAAGAAAAATTATCTTTCTTCAGATGTTAAGAACTTAATTTTTTATACATTTGCCCTTGAAAAATATCAGAGGTCAGAAGTCTCTGGCTATATTCAAGTCTCTGTTTGTCCCTATGCTCTGGATCTCAAATTGATTTAGCTATTGCATTACATGGAAAACTTGAATAAATATAACCTCTTTAAATAAAAGCTGTAAGGAAATCACTACATGCTGCAACAAATTCCACAACACTGTTCAAATTTTTCCAATGTTTTATTGCTGGAATAAATTGGACTTTGATTTGAACAACAATTGCAAGATCAAGTCTCCACTTCTAAGTGATATCTTGGCATGTAATGCTCTCAATCCATTGCTATACTTACAGAAACAAGCATGCCACACTGTCAGCATGAAAATATACTTTTTAACTTATACCTATATTTTTTTCACATCCAAAAAATTCATGTTGTGTCTTAGTTCATACTCAGTAACTATCAGCTACAGAAAACTCAACACTATAACCTTCACTGTCATGTCTTATTACTTTCAAATATTTGCTTTGTTTTCTGTGCCGAACTTCTGCTCTATAGATTGTAGTTGTCAGTATTACTTCTAGTGATGAGGATATTTAAGCACAGGCTATCACTCAGAAACTTTAAACAAAACAAAACTTTTATGAAGTCCTTTATCTGGAAAAGAGTTGATTTCAGAGAAACAGAAATCCCGAACCACAAAATCAATCATTCACAAGGCCGATTAAGCAATATTTTTAGGAATATTTTTTCAGAAATTATGTTTTAGAAATTTTTTTACATTAATTATCTGAATTTCATATCTCATCTTGAAATTTAGTTTTGATTATTATTGCTTAATTTTCTTATTTGTATAAGAAATGTTCCTAAGCTCAAAAATAATGTCTAAACCCTTTGTTTTTTGGTAAAAGTTCTGCAGTAGGATGCATTGTTGCAATGGTGCAAACTATGAAGGCAGTTTTCTATTTAGTTTATGTCCAAAACAGTGTTCTGCAAATAACAGCAATTCCACCTACTAATGAATTTGGTAAAGACAAATTAAGACAGCTTGAAAGGAGAGTTTGAAAGTGTAATTAGGAAAAAAAAAATAAAAGAAAATTGAGAAAAAGGAATAAAAAAGAAAAGACACAGGCCAACAAGGCTTTGGAGAGAGCAAAACATACATATCCACTCAGAAATATGAGTCTATGGAGTCTGCTTACTTTATAGAACTATTTCCTTAGCCTGAGTAAAGACATATATTTTTAAAACATGTACTGAAGGGATGACAGGAAGTCAACGAGTTTTTAAGTAGTTTACTTTAATAAGAATCTACAGTCCCTGAAGTCAACAAATATTTCAAACAATGAATGAGTGCATATACCACTCTTGTCTCATCGCAAACAGAGGGAAAAGAACCAAATAAGAACATGAAGAAAAATTAGTTGTCAGCTTAGTTCTCAGGGCATGGAAATCAATGATTTGTTTTGTGCTTTTTCCTTGAATCTTTTAGCAGAAGCACTTGCTTTCTCCCCATGAATCAGAGTTAATATTATTGACATATCCACAGAAAGGCTATGATTTAAAAAATGTATAATACTTAGCAAGGAGTTTATTTAGAAGAACTTTTGAATGCCAAGGACATTTGAGACAGTTTGGTCATTTTAGGCTGTAGAATTTCAAGACATGAAAGACTGGAAACAGATATATATTGAGGTTTGGTTTTCTTTTGGTTGTTTTTGTTTGGTTGGTTTTTTTTGTTTTTTTTTTTTTTTTTTTTTTTTTTATCTAGTGCAATGCACAATAGACCTAATTAATTCTTTTTTTCTTACATTTCTATGCTTCATAGTATTCAGCTTACCTCTCCTCAGAAAGCTCCACGCTGTATAGAAGAGGTACAGTCTGTGGAAGACGTCTTCAATTTCCAAGCCCAGCATAAGATCATTATATAGCTATACAATATACAGAATATTATTATATAGGAACTTAATCTAACAGCAGTACAAGTCAAACATTGAGTGTCATCCTCGATTACATATATATTCAATTTGTTTCTAGAAATATGGCTATTTTTTTCCAAAACCATACATCAGTCCTTCGTCTGTACCAGAAGAATGAGTAAGAGGTAAAAATTAACCAAGTGTTTAACAGGAAATTAAGAACTTAAAAGAAGTACTTGCTTCAGTGTAAGAATTAGTAGAATCCAATGAAGTCAGTGGAAAGAATGACTGATCTAATATATTATGAATATCTGTAAAAGATTTCATCTTTAGATTTCAAGGCTATAGGAAAAAACAACAGTCTGAACTCTGGAGAATCCAGCCCGCTGTGATTTGTTCAACAATAGATAGGAAGTACAGCTACTTACATTTTCTACACACCTAAGACATGATATAGCCTGAAGCCAAACACTACAGTCAGGTTTTAATAACGTATTTTTTCAAGTCACTAAGGAAAGCCAAGAGCACTTCCAATATGTCTATTTGAACCTGTTGCTCTACAGCCAGAACCTGTCCTTGGAGAATGCTTTGTCAGGTTCCTTAATTTCCTAGCAAATGTTGAAACAATTATTAAGTCCTATTAAATTATAATGATTTGTGATTCTCATTAACAAAAACTGTTCATTTGTTGCATTGAAAAGGTTTTACTGGATACAATATTTCTTAGAACTGTTCTAGAAAATTCAATAAAATAAATGCTTAATTTCCTCTTCATTATCTGAACATGTTCATTAACATTCCTTTGAAATAGCTGCCATTGTTGATATCCCAGTGATCCAAAGAGTCTCACTAATGTCAGTTTCACTATATTGACTAGGAGAAAGGGCAATATACTGATATTTTCTCTCCCAAAACTTTCAATCTATGACTAACCAAAGGGTTTTATTTTTCTCAGGTGAACACCCATTCAGCAATAGAATGCATCAAAACATTGTCAGTCATTTTGTAGCTATTATGATGATTGAAAGGATACCATGAGCTGTACAAGTCATCACTGTACACAACCCTCATTTATTATCAAATGTAAAAAGGAATCACAGAATCATAGAATAGTAGTGTTGGAAGGGACCTTTAGAGATCATCTAGTCCAAACTCCCCGTAGAAGTATGCTTCATTAGGTTCAAGCAATTGTGAGCAGCAACATTTGATTGTCCTTATCCAGGGCAAGTATCAGCATCATTGTTACTTGCTACAAAGTTAAGGGGAAATTCTTTAGAATGGCACACTCCTGATGCAGCTGTAATTTGTGGGCAGATCAAAAGATCAAAACAAAAATGAATATTTGTTGTAAATAGTATCTACTCTTAGTTTTCTTCTCCTTTACTGTAGACAGAGGCCATTATTCTCCAGAGGAAATGATACAAATCTGTGATACATTGATTTGCCTGAGACAGCACAGCAGTCTGTATTCAGTCTGTGTCCACGGAAAGTAAATTATTTGAGTACAGTCTGATTTGCACAAGTCTGAAGTTTTTAGGGAAATACATAAATGTAGCTGGACTGACCTCAAGTATATTTTGTTTGCTGCAGTGATGGGTCTGTTTTCTGAAGAGCTGAAATTTGCCTACAGGTTGAACATAGATCAGAAGAAGTAGAAGTACACTAGTAGTAGTAGCACAAGCAGTTCTTGAAAATGTGACTTTCTTTAATCTGTCTACTTTGTCTGAGTAGTCACAATTGTCATAATCAGTCTGTTTGCTTTTGTGCTATCAAATTTTAAGCCTGGATAATACAGCTTCAAGTATAGACAGAAACCAGAAATCATTCCCGTAATATCTGCCAGTAAAAATGTTTCTGGAAAAGATACAGAAAGAAGTCTTCCTTTAGAAGAACTCAATACAATTTTGAAAATGTATTGTGTGCTTTTATATCTTTCTATCTTCATCTTGGAAAAAAAAATCTATT
This sequence comes from Urocolius indicus, assembly GCA_013401255.1. Lineage (NCBI taxonomy): Eukaryota > Metazoa > Chordata > Aves > Coliiformes > Coliidae > Urocolius > Urocolius indicus. The sequence goes on from WBNH01012189.1 coordinate 9,797, forward strand.
ATATAAAATTATACTCATAACATTCTCACATTTCTTTGTGACAGATGTACAGTCTTCTAAAAAGCTTATACAGTATTTGACTATAACATCCTGTGTTTTTTATACGATGACTTCTTGTAGGCCTTGTAAGAAAGTACAACACAGTGATAAAGGATTTATTTATAATTTAGATTCCCATTGGAGTCTGTGTAATCAACAATATTCCCACACAGCTATAAATGAAGTCTCTTTCTGTATGTAATTGATTCTTTTATTCTTCCATGTTGCTTTGATTCCCTTAGGCATTGAAGAAAGAATGAAAGCAGTAATTCCCTACTAGTTGTGCTCTCTGCTTTTTTTCCCAAGAATTAAAGAAAAATTCATCCAACTGTTGAGAATTTAACTTGTGAAATTACTTTCTCTTTTTTTGTTGTTGTTCATTTCTTCTGTTTTAGCTGAGCTCTCACTATAATGCTGTTTGAACATTTCAAGTTAAATGTTGAGTAATTCAGTGACAGTCAACACATCAGCTCAGAGTAGAAAAAGCTTATATTGCCCTTACTTTTCCTGTGAAGACTACAGATTTTGATCTGTATATGCAGGGTCAAGAGCTGCTTTTGTGAACTATTCCACCTATGTATCTTCTTGTAAGTCTGAGTATGACAGCAGAGTTCCAGGTATGTTCCCTGCATATCTGAAGTACCACAAATGAGAACAAATGTATATGGCAGTAAGACAGTTTACTTTCTCCTCTCTGTTTTACTTAATGTTTGGCTCTGAAATAAAATGTGGTTATTAGTTTACTCTTTTAATGAGTTTAAAGGAGTTTGTACAGAATTTTCTATAGACAGGCTAAGGAAAAAGTGAAACATGAGTAATTAACTGAATAACGAATAATAAATAGTCATCCTAAGATGACAATATTAATCCTATGCTGTACTAAGGATATAGGTAACTGTATGACTCTTAGTAAGTAACACCGACAGAGTTCATTTTGTGTGTCTGTGTAGAGTTTTCTGCCTTCATCTTCCTTTTTTATTTGATATATCAACTTTCTCTTGAATAGATAAACTGCTTACCTACTTTCGGGAAAACACTCCACAGAGATGGGAAGAAATCAGGAATGTGTTCACGAAACATTGAAGTATTTAAGCTGATTCTGTTTTTCAATATTTGCAGTGCAACACCATTTTCCTTTTTTGCGATTTTTTCCTCTTTCCCAAAGGAATCAGTAACTTTGTGATTTATATGCATCCTTTCTTTCACTTTTCCTCCTTTTTAACACTGAGTAAATGATAATAAATGAGAACTCGTTATTCACTTATCAGTCACAGAATTAATACTTTTTAAACGTTTTGAATTTCTGCAGTTTTGGAAAACTACAAATATGTAGTTTTTTCTACTTTTAAAAAGTACATAACAATGAAAAAAAATCCTACAAACATATTTGCAGATAACAATTTCTATTGCTTTCAATGAGTGAAAGAAATAAAGAAAACATGAATAAGAGAAAGATTTGGTGAGGTCTTTTTTTTGTTTTTTATCATCACTCATATATATCAGATTTACAACTAGCTTTAATTATTTTAAATGAAGTTAAGTGCCAATTCCATCTTGCTGAACTTATCCTTTCACGTTTAGGAACAAATGAAGATTTGCTTATTAGTTTGAATTATGGAAACTATGAAAACTAAATTTTTAGACTAGTTTGTTTTTAAGAAGGTCAAAAAGCCAGAACATTTTTTACAGTTTGTTTTGTAAAGAAGAGAGGAAACAAGAAAAGACCTCACCATGCGTGTGTAAAATGTTTCAGAAAGATATTGATAATATCTACGTTAATATTCTTAATATTTTTTAATTTATATACTTTGTGTAACTCCCTTTTCCATGATGAGAGATCTTTTTTTACAGCCTGTTTTCTTACCACATTTTTACTTACCTATCTTGTTCTTCTCCAGTGGGTAGCAATTTTTTCTAATGACCATCAGTTTCAGAGCAAGAACTTCATTCATTTTGCATAGGGCACTGAGGAACTAATATCAAATTCTAATGATTTTCAGTTATTGCAGACCTGAGTCAGATTCAAGTCTAGTGACTCAGTGATGAAAAGCCCTGAATACTATTAGGAATTCCCTGAACTGCTCAGTTCCTATTAAAAAAATGCACAATGTATTTGTCATTAGTACTCATCTTCTCATTCTAATTCTCTATATTAAAAGCTGTTGGTCTAAAAATAAAAATGTGTTTGCATCCATCAGGTAATTTTTCCTCTAGTTGAAATGTTTCATTAGTATATCCACAGTTATGGTCAGTTAAGTTTTCCACTGCAAATGAGTGGTTGGAGAATTCTTATCATCATCAGTTTGTTCTCAATTCTAAACAGTTTCTAGGTGTGATATTCATTTCATGAGAAAGCATTACAAAAATGAAAGAAAAGCTCTTACAAAAGAAATAATTTTTCCATGATTCAGTAAGGATAGATAGCAATAATGGTACAAAATAATTACAGTCAAGAGTCATCCAACATTTCTTTATGAGCTCCGTAATTAAAAAATATACCTAAGCTGTTTTAATTAATGTTAGCACAGAAGGTGTTAGCCAGATGCATTGTTTTGTAAAAAAAAAAACCAAACCTTAAAAACTTAATTGTTTAAGCCATTATTTAATGATCATATAACCACAAAATAATTATCTAGTTATTTTTCCAAATAAACTGAAAACCTTATTACAGAACCTGAAAACAAGTTATAAAATAATTGGTTTTGAACTACTTGGTAACTTCAAGTGTAATTGCAAAATAATTTGTAAAATACGTAATTACAGCAGGCCATTTGTTCCTATGTGTTGCGTGATGCACACTGTGGAAGTGTGTCACAAAAGTGACTTAGAATACCTTAAACAGAGTATAAGTACCTGAACACTATCAATGTTTAAGTACCTTGAGAAGGAATCTGAGTACTATTACTGATAAACAACAGAAGTTGCTGCTGTTGGAAAGTTGGGAGGAGCCAGATAGGAAGTATTTTGTAGCATATGCCTGTTTCACAACTCACTGAAGAAATGTCAGAAGAGCATTGCAAGTTAATATTGCCTGAGACAGTGATAACTTACAGCGCGTTGACAACACAGATTGCAGATGGCCAAATTACCACTACAAACACCTTCTGGCACCTGACAGCTCACCAGATGCTGGTGGGTGTCATTTACTACTTAATCATGTACCTGAGGAGAGATTGCAGAGTTTCTATCCAGGTTTCTGTGGTATCCATGTTAGTAAACAATCAGTGGTCCTGATTCAGGAATTCCACCTAGTGCCAGGGTAAATAGTGTCATGTATGTGTGTAGATACCACAAGGAAGTACCTCTACTGCCTTGCATAACAATTCAATAACAAACATTCTATGAACAAATGCAAGGCTGGCTTATCTAGTTGTTTTCAATTTGTAACCTTATTAACAATAAGATTAGACAAAACTCCAGTTACCAAATGATGCATTTATAGAGTTTCAGACCAGAGACTCAAAAACTTCCATATTGAATTTTGGAAATATGTCTGTAAATTGGAGACTTTTATTCCTTCCATCCAGAAATTGTCATAGCATATTTACATGTGGCCATGTACTTGGAGATGTTTGTCACCTTTTGGATTTTTAATGTAAGCAAACTACCAAATAGCTATTCTTCTAGAAAGCTGACAGTTGACAATATTCTAAAGTATCCTGGAATTTATATGTGTGTTTGCTTTTCCTATTCTATTTTAGTAATTTATTGAAAACTTTTAAATCTATTTTAATCCTGTCTCCCAGTTGTGAGCTTATTCAAGATTTTTCCTGCCTTTAACCATAAAATATATTTTTTAAAAAAGCTCTGCATATTTTATAGAAATCAAATCACATAGCAACAGATCACCAAGGTTCTCAAGAGCCTTAGTGCTTTCAATATGTACTCTACTGACTTTATAGGTATTTACATAGACTATTTTAATATGTGGCTTAAAGTCTTCCGAATTGTTATTCAGCTTGCAGGGTAAAAATAATATATAATGAAGTATGAGAACTTAGTCTGGTATATTTTTATGATTCACAGTTTCTTTCAGCTTTTCCTACTCAAATTTCCTAAGTGAATCCTTAACTCTTTCATTCACATGACATTGAATATATTAAGTGAAAGCTAGGATACCACATTCAATTCTTGATTAGATGCCAGACAAGAAATGACAAACAAAAGTTCCATTTGTAATAAAGTATATATGATTTGTATTTAGATTAGTACAGTATTGGTACAGACCACAGTCAGAGGGCTTGAAAGCTGCAAAAAAAGCAGGAAGAAAGACCATATGTTAGTCAAACACAAAAAGTAAGAAGTAAAGTTCACACTGTAGTGGACATGACAGAACCTCTATCTGGACATCAGATATTGATTTGACATAGTGACTCAAAGACTATATAAAAAAAAAAAATTGAAGGGAGACAGAAGAAGAGTGGAGATAAAAAAACAAAGGAGGTTCTAGCCTGGTAGGAGCAAGAAACCACACAGGAGCTGAGAAAGAGAACAGGAATCCACTACAGTTACACACACAACTGAAAAAGCTTTGCTTACTTGTAGTATTGCATACCGATATTCCTCATAAATTTAGTACAATCTGTAGATTTTGTGATAAAATCATACATCTAGTTACTGGTGACTCAGAGTCCCTGTATTTGCTCTCTAGAGTACGAATTTAAGCTTCAATAATGATATATTCTCATTGTGAAAATCTATTGGCCTAGCTATGTTAAACTACTAATTGTTAAATTAGCTAGTCAACTGCATGATGAGTGGCCTGAAAGTGTTACCTCAATCAGCTAGTTTATTAAGTGATAAGTTATCTCCCTCTCCAGTCAGGGTTGTCCCAGGTGATCATTGCTGAGCTTTTTCACAATCAGCTACCCAGGATACTGGTTTATGTGTATCAAAGGTAGCCTAAATATTTCATAAATCATTTATGTAAGCATACAAAGTTTATACATAATCAAAGGGGAAGCCAAACTATATAAAAGTGATTAAAAATCACACATGAAAGTCAATGAAATAAACTAATGAGCTAAAGGAAAACTAAGAGGAAATGATAATTGGTCATAGACCTAATGCAGAATGTGTCTGCATCTTACATACTTATCATAAAATCATAGAATCATAGAATAGTAGGGGTTGGAAGGGACATGGAATTTCTGTCAGCCCATCTTTAGTCCATCTAGAACTAAAATTGGTTGTTATGCTGTAAGCCTAGCTGGAACAAAGCACCATGTAGCTGCTCTCTCACATCCCTCTACACACACTCCATGCTTTGTCAGAGGATGATGGAGACCCCAGTGAGATAGGAAGAGAAAAGATAATCAAGGACCCCGTGGATCAAGAAAAGGGCAGGCAGAGCTCACTGCCAGTTATGGGTCCAGGCAACAAAGACTCAACTACTTGACTTTCGAAAGAAACTAAGAACAGCTTAATACACTACCAATTAGAAACAGAACAAACCAGAGTAGGATGATGAGAAAAATACAGTCAGCCCTTTAAGATCTTTTCCCCCCACCACTTCTCATTTCATAGGCTCAAAGACCTGATCCTGATATCTCTACCTCTTCCTCTTCAGCAGCGCAGAGGAATAGGGAATGGGGCATGAGGTCAGTCCATCACAGATGATCTCTGCAGCTTCTTCCTTCTCAGACGTGATAACTTCTCACATTCTTCCCCTACTCCAACACAGGATCCCTCCCACAGGATATAGTCCTTAATGAACTTCTCTGACATGAATCCTTCCCAGTGTGAGTCTTCTCCGCAACAGCACAACTCCAGGCACACTCTGTTCCAATGCTGCCTTATACAGTTACAGTACCTCCAGGCACAGACACCCACTCTGCTGCGGGGTCCTCCACGAGCTGCTGACATTACCCTTCATGAGTTGCAGGGGAACCACTGCTGTCTCACCATGGGATGCAGTGGAGTTTCTACTCCAGCACACCTCTTCCTATCTTACCTAACTGATCTTAGGGTCTGCATGGACTCTTCTGTCTCATCCACCTTCTTAAACCACATCCAACCTCTTCAGACTTCTCCTTAAAAAGAAATATTGTCCACAAAACCTGCAATTAAATTACGACATTTACTTTCCAAATAAATAAAAACTATCTCAAAGTTCAATAGGGAGTTAGATAAATTGCTGAAAGATCAGTCAATGAGTATTCAATGCATTATCAATGCATTCAATGCATTATCATACAGATGAAACTTTGGGATCATGAAGTTGATATATCACATCTCAAAAAGCAGGGAAACAGTCATTTGATACTTGGCTTGCTCCTTTTACTCTTTCCCTAACCACCTGTTCTAAGCTTCTGCTGGAGATGGTATACTTGGCTAGATGGGCCTTCAGCCTCATCCACTATAGCTGTTCTTTCATTCTTTTGTATTGATATACATGATTGATATTGAATAATGAGTAAAAAGGGGAAAAATATATTATAGAATTGAGATGTCCAGATTCAAATTGAATGTTCATGAACTGTTACCAGAACCATGGTTTCTAAGTCTACGAGTCTATTGTATGGAATTAGGAGACTAACACCACTTTTTCCCAAATTCTCTATTGCTATTATGAGCCAGTAAATGATAATGATGATTTGTAAAGATGTCTCCTCATGGCATGACAGCTGTTTGGGTTCTTCAGTAATTAATTTTAGATTTTTTAAAAAATAGTTGGCCACATAATGGTTTACCAAAAGATGAATATTGTTTTTTAAATTATGTGCACCAATGCAGCATTTTTAAATCTGATTTTGGTGTTAGACTATTGCAGAGCCTTTGTCTGAGAGAAGGCAGATAACCTTCAGAGAATCACAGAGTCACCAGAAGACTGAGGTTGGAAAGGACTTCTAGAATTCATATGGTCTAATTTCCTGCTCAGGCTGGGCCATTTAGAGCTGAATGTCCAGGATCATGTCCAGACAACATTTCAATTCCAAGGGTGGAGACTCCATGCCTCACTGGAAAACCTATGCCATCATTCGGTCGTCCTTACAGGGCAGAAGAGTTTACTAACATTCAGAGGGAAACTTTAGTGTTTCAATTTTTTGACCGTTATCTCTGGTCTTATCACTGAGGACCACTGAAAAAGGCCTGACTGTTATCTTTGCATCCTCCCTTGAGGTATTTGTTGACATTGATAATATGTGTCTGAGTCTTCTCCAGGCTGAACAGTCCCACACTTTTTAGGATTTCCTCATATGTGAACTGCTTTTGTAGCCTTTGTGAGACTCCTGCCAGTACGTCCTTCTTTTGTAATGAGGAGCCCAGAACTGGACACATTACTCCAGGGTTGCCCTCATCAGTGATGAATAAAGGGGACGGATCATCTCTTCTGATCTGTTGGCAATGCTTTGCCTAATGCAACCTAAGACACTGTTAGCCCTCTTTGCAGCAATGCACATTGGCGGCTCATGTTTAACCAGGTGTCCACCAAAATACCCAAGTTAATTTCTGTCAACTTCCTTTCTATTTGATCAGTCCCTAGTATGTGCTGGTGCATGGAGTTTTTTCTCCTCATATGCAGGACTTTGTACTTCTTGTTGAACTTCATGAGATTCCTCTCCAGCTTGTTAAGATCCCTCTGGATGACACCACAACCCTCTGGTGTATCAACCACTTCTCCCATTTTTGTTTCATGAGCAAACTTGTTGGAGTTTACTCTGTCCCAGATCATTAAAGACATGTAGAAAAGGACTGGATCCAGTATTGATCCTTAGGGTAGACCACTAGTCACTGCCCTCCAACTAGACTTCTCAACCATGATCACTACCCTCTGGGCCTAGCCCTTCAGCCAGTTTTTAATCTATATCACTGTCTGCTCATCTAGCCCCTAAAACATCATCTTCCTTACACGAGTCTTGTGGGAGACAGTGCCAGAAGCCTTACTGAAGTCCAGCTGAACAACATCCACTGCTTAACTCTCATACACCAAGCCAGTCAAATCTTTTTTGTAGGTTACAGGACTAGTTGCAGAAACAAGCCCGGCTGTAATGGGATTAAGAGGACAGGTTGTTATTACCTCTCAATTCCTTTTTCTGGCTCTTTCTTCAAACCTATAAGCAGTTAGTGATTAGGTCCTATATGAGTCTTTACTGTGCCAGATTACCCAGCTTTGGAAGGCCAGAATTGAAAAGCTTTAGTTTCTCTGAAGGGAGAAACTTGACAGGTTTCACAGCTCTGCAGTGAACCTTTGGAGATTTTTGCTGCTCTCTTTAGCTGACACCATACGTTGCATCCCTTTACAGCAACAGAGCTCTGAACACTACCACATTGTTTCTATGAAAATAGTAAAACCAGTTAACATCAAACCCATCATTTTTTACTCACATAACCGTCTGCTAATAGTAATGTTTAAATTATTCTTATTTCTACTGCCACTTATTGCCAATTTAATTTCTTTTCTTTATTTTGTCTTCCTTTCCACATCTTCAAACATTTTCCTTCTGACTAGCTTTTTTTTTTTTTTTTACTTCTCTTGGCATTAAATAATAAAGAAATAACAAAATATATACATTAAAGACAGAAATTTGAATCAGCATTTTGTTTGATGCGAAGAGAGTTCTTAAGGCTATCTGGTTCAACTCCCCCTGTTCAAAGCATGGTCAGCTACAGCAGATTTTCTGAGACTATGTCAGATGGGGTTTTTTACTCTGCAACCTCTTTAGGAAATTTGTTCCACTGTTTGACCACCCTCACAGTAAGAAATAGATTTTTTTGTTCAGATGAAATTTTGTGTGGTTTAATTTGCATGCATTGCCTGTATCTTGTCAGTACGAAGCACCATGAAGAGTCTGGCTCCCTTTTCTTCATTTCTTCCCTTTAGGTATTTATAGACATTTATGAGATTCCCCTGAACCTCCACCAAGCTGAAGAGTCCCAACTCTCTGTCTCTTTTCCTAGGAAAGATGAACCAGTCTCTGAAATAGTTTAGTTGGAGCATTACTTGGCCTGCTAAATCTATATATTGTAATTGGAGGACACAGGTGGATCTAGCCCTGAAGGTGCAGCCTCACTGGTACTGAATAGAGGGGAAGGATCACCTCTCTCAAAGTGCTGGCAACACTTCTAATGTACTCCAGGGCACTGTTGGCCTCCTTTGTTGATATCCTTATAATAAGCTTGCTGTCCACCAGAACTTCTAGATCTTTCCTCTCAAAGCTGCTTTCCAGACAGTTGCCTTCTTGTGCATACTGGTGTATGGAGTTATTCTTTCCCCAGATACAGATGTTGAACAGTATTGGAACCAGGATTGACTCCTGGGGTACATTACCAGCAACTTTGGGACTTTTTGCCACTGATAAGAGTATTGTAGGCTTAGCCATTCAGCTAGTTTTTAATCCATTTCATGATTATCTAAACTTTACTTTGTCAGTTTATCGATGATGATATTATGCGAGACAGTGTCGAAGACTTCTAAAGTGAAGGTAATTGTTTGCTCTGCCCTGTTCTATCAAGCCATTCACATCATTGTAGAAGTTTATAAAGTTAGCCAAGCATGATTCTGCCTTCATAAATCCATCCTAATTGCTCCCAGTTGTCTTCTTGTCATTGTGTTTGGAAAAGCTTTCCAGAGAGTTTTTCTCAATCAATTTCCCAATAAACTCAAGATTTACTGACTTGTAGTTCCCCAAATCTTCCATGTATCCTTCTTGTATATAAAAGTGATATTTGTTTTCTCCTTGTCTTCAGGTACTTTTCCCAGTCATTATAACCATTTGAAGATGGTCAAGAGTAGTCTTACAATGACATCAGCCAGCTCCCGTCAGGTCCTATTGCATTATGTACATTCAATTTGTTTAAGTGATGATAATAATGCTTCATATTCTTCACAGAAAAAACTGTACAGATAAATCTATATAACTACATAATAAAACTCCTTTCTCCTACCTAATAAATATAGATCTTATTGCTATTTTCTGTCATACAGTAGAACTTTTGAGTCCTGTTCATGACCATGAAGTATGAAGGTGTTAAATATTCTGTATAATACTTCTCAGAATTGCTTCTCTTCTTTCTTATGTCTCAGAATGTCTAAATGAGAAACCTTGAAATTGCAACAGCTGTTTGGATATTTTCTAAACGTAATGTTATAAAGAGGCTGAATTAAAACATTTATGAAGCAGTAAGTACAATATCTGACACAATGTCAGAAAATGTCTAAGGTCAGGATCAGCCTAGAGATGAGTAGAACATTAGGGGTCAGAAAGCAGACTCTCAAACAAGTACTGCGTTCAGACTCAAAACCAAATCCAAACACTCACATTCTGTAGCCAGGAGTCTTTGGATACATCTGGTACCCAACATCTGACCTGCTATGACTCTGACTGAGTAGCTATCACAAAGCAATCAATCTTTCTTTATTAGTGAGAAGTGTGGCAGGTGTTTAATTCACTACAGTTCTCTAATCACTGACTGGATTTTTTTTTTTCTTATATGTGAGACTTGCTATTTTCAGTTATAATCGAAGCTCTTTTACTTGTATTCCTTGCCTAACAAAGTTAACATGCTACTTCTCTTTACATTTGTCCCAAAAAAAAAAAAAAGAAAAAAAGAAGAGAGCGTTTTGCCACTTTTTTAGTCTTTTAGCCAAATAAACTGATACTTCTAATTACAGTATGACTACTGTCTCACAATCGGATGAGGTGGACTTCCCTGAGTTCTGTATCTCTTTGATAGAATGAGTGGTTTTTTTTATAAAAGGATGTTGATAGTTAATACATTCAGAGACTTCTAAAGCAAAAACAATAAAAAAATCTTTCCATTGCCAGGAACAAAAGCACTATCACATTACAATACAGTACAGTTGCCTTGTTAAAACTACAACTATTCTGTAATATTTGATAGTCTCACATACTAAAATTTACAGTCTCATGGGGAAAAAAGTAAAACTACAAATCTCTTCCAAACTTTGCTTGTTATATTTTGAAACAAAGCTGCCTAGTATTGTACAGAATGCCCTTTTGACTACTATGCAGTTCAGTTTCATGTGAATGTCTTTGACAGTCACAAGACATGAGGCAGATTCTGTGATGATCATACATAAACTGGAAAAGCCAGAATTATTTTTCAAACACAATGTTTATTTTTTGGTTGATAAGGCAAAGAGGAAAACATTCTGATTTTTGAATCCCACATTGCATTTACTTTAAAACAGCATATTTCCAGAGTAAACTAAGCACATAGGCTCTTTAAGACTAGAAGTTTTATCAAATATAAAAATATAAATTTTAATGTGATATTTTCACCATTGGAAGTTCAAAATTAAAGTCCTTCTCAGTGTTTCTGGGAGTACTAAACTCTATGAGGCCTTATATTTTTTAAAAAAAATTGTCTCTGAATCCTAGCTTGTAAGTTTTCTGAGGAGAATCTCACTTAGGAGGGATTCATTTGGACTTGATTGATAAGGTGGCAGGGTGACAGAGTCTTGACAAAAAGATGAGTTGAGAAGTTAAGCCATTAGTCTCAAATTCTATCCTTGTCACTCCCTGGTCTAAAAAGTAACTTTCACTTTCCAAATCATACTTTTTGGAAAATAATTCCATTCAGGTTTTCTTTAGTTGATCATTTCAGACACTAAGCACGGAAATATAAACCTCTGAACAGATCTCTTTTTTTGTTATGATCTGTATTCTCTGTCTCTCTGTCTTTCTGAAATCTATCTACATTTGTATCTCATACTTATACACGGTTTGTGATAAACCCTGGAAAATGGAGACTACTAATGGAAAAAGAAAAAAATAGTGTCCCTGACAAAGCTTACCACAAAAGAAAAAATTCTGCTTGCTGCAACATAAGGGAAGTAAGTCTGTATTTGGAATCCATTCTTAATGCATATTAACAGCTAATCCTCAATGAGTGTTTACAGATCTCTTAATCTCTATAGAGGGATTTCCCTTTCCCACTTTCCCACAATAGGAGAGGTTTAGGAATTTAAAGACTAGCATGCACTAGTAATTGTTTGACCTTACTTTCCCTTTAGCTATTATGTGCTCTTTCGTTTACTCTTTACATGTCATATATGAGCTGAGTAAATTTCATCTTTTCTTTTTTTTCACAAATTGATAATAGTAAAAAATGTTATGGCTTTAGTATTTAAAGGTAGCTGCTTCAGTCTGTATTTAGAGACTCATGTGAAAACACTTATATTTTTCATAGATCTCTGTCATCAACATTCCCTCACTGACTCATACTTGTGTGCTTAATATCGTGATGTAGAGGGAGTCAATATTTTAAGGGTAAGTAATCATTCTTAGAAATCAGACAAATTAGATAAGATACAAGGTTTCCAAGTGTAAAATCATAAATCTTGGGAGAGAAAGGATAAAACCATGCAACAATAATGAAATACTTTTAACAGAAAGTCTCTCATATTAAAGTTCTTGGTTTTAAAAATGAAAATACTTTTAAAAATCTGTGTAAGCAGTAAAAAATATATATGGAATCCTACTCAGTTCAGGTCTTTTTCCATTCTGTTTCTGATACATCAGTCACAAAGATATAAAAAAGGAATACAGTGAGATACTTATCAAACATTTCTTTATTATGTCTGCAGTGAGAATAACAGTTTTGCCATCTCCTCCTCCTGAAACCTCTGCTAACCTCCCTCCTTTGGTCTCCCTCCCTGACTCTTGAAGGAAGTTTGTTTAACCGCAAAACAAAATCCTCTCATATGAGAATGGGCCACACTCAGCTAGTCATGTATTTACTGTATGGAAATAGCTTATGTTTGGAAGGCTTCAGGACATATCCAACATCAGGTGGCTTATTATGAGGCTTGGCAGGTTTCCCTTGGTATGTCCTTAAGATACCTTAACTGCTACTGACTATCTCTGATAAATCTGCTTCTCATGCTGCAGAATAAGCAGTTACTCCAAATACCTCTCTTTTCTGATACTTTTTTGAAAAACATGCTTAGATGCTTAACCCTATGACTTCTGACCACAACAGGTTTTCCAGACAAGATAATGCCTGGCCACCTGGGTCTTCTGAAGATTTGTCCAAAAACACGAGGGTCTCCCATCACTGGGCCAGGATAGTTATGTTTCATGGTATAGTGAATAGAGGCATAGGCTCCTAAAGTTTTGTAAAAAGCTCACGGAGTTTTGCTTTCAGACACTGTTTGAACAGTCCTGGAAACTACTGTCCTTGACTATGGTCAGAAACAGCTCAACTGCCTCTCAGACACACTGCCTGTATGGCCAAGGGCCTCTAGTGTCTGAAGTTTCTCCTTCCAATCACTCCAGAATTTTTCCTCCGACTCTCAGTTGATTTTGCTGGCCAAATTACAGAATATGTACTTTTAGCCACAGCTAGGAAATTGTTCATGAAGAATCCCGGTATCCTCCCCAATCAGGAGCCACATAACTTGATGGGACTGTGTTTTGCCATGAAGATGTCCTAGAATGTTTGTTAATGCCAGGACCATGACAGCCCAAGCAGCAGGACAACCAATTCAGATAAATCACTATAACCTCTGATTTTAGTTTTCAACCTACTTCTCATCCGACTTTTCATGATTCAACTGACATCAAACATTTGAAAAAAAACTGAATCAGGATACTTTTAGGATATGACATTTCTTTACCTAATTGGGCACAAGATCTGTCAGAAAATCCATGCTGCTTTTTTATATCTTATAATTTCCCATGCAGCTGTTTAAATCCTACTCAAAACAGCAGCTTTCTTATAGTCCGTATCCTATATTTTGCTATCTTGCATAGCATTTGAGGAAGCATTAAACTCAAGTCCTGCCTAAAAATGAGCCAAAGCTCAACATGCCAAACATGTCATGTGAAAAGCTGGTGTTCAACAGAGCCTACATAGGAATGTTGCTTGACAGAGGTCAATTATTTTCCTTTGGCTTGCTCTCCCTGTCTCTGCATAAGCATGAAGGTTGTTAACATTCACCTGTCAAGTGTGGTATTTTTTACTTTCCTACAGACTCCTCTTTTTTAAAATTCCTAAATACAATTTGAAATGTGGTCTTGATGTTCTATGTCTTAGTTTCTCCTATGCAAACTGTGATTCTATGATCCTCATCTCGTTTTGCATAGGGGAAACTAAGACATAGAACATCAAGACCACGTTTCAAAATGTATTTAGGAATTTAATATGGATATATATATCCATATCTCTCAGTTATTGCATAGAATTCTATCAAGATTTGGATCTTATAGTGAGACTTTTACAGTTTCACTATCACTTCTGTTACTTTGACCTTATAGAAGAGGCAGGAGTGCCATAACGGATTGATGGTAGAAAACAGTATACTGATAACAGAATTTTGTCTCATTTTTGCATTCCTTCAGAAAGAATACCACTTAGGAGATGGAAACAAGTTCTTTATGTTGTTTTCTTCCTAATATATTGATAAAATCAGAGTATGTCATATATTAAAAACAAACAAACAAACAAAAAAAACCACAAAACCCACAGCTCTAAACTTGATTTTTAAAATGAGTTCACTTCGACTGATTTTGAATCCCTGCAGTGTGTACGTTGCACAAGGATTTTAGCAAATAGGTTAACAAGAAGACACATCCAGTAAAACAGTTAATTTTTAGGTACAATTTTAGAATATATACAGAAAGTGAATAAAAAATCCAGAATTTTTCACACAGGAAGCAATCCTACTTTGACTATACATATTATGTTTATCCAGTAAGGGAAGAGAATATGTATGATATAAAATACTGAGATGATCCATTAGATCTAGAGCACTTCATAAAAGATGTTATTGTATACCTTCTACTGAGTTTAGTACTTAATAGCATTTTTAAAAGTTGACAAAATATTATGTGAGATATCATTTACTTCTGGTATAAAAACATACATAATTTCTGACACTTCTTAACTGTAACATCTTGATTATCAAGATAGTATCAATAGCTCTTACATACTTTAAGGCTTCTTTGCAATTCAAAATCACAGAAAATAGCAACAGTATAAATGAGATTTACAAACCTTAAGCGAGTTCCCGAATCCTGGAAAGGTTTCAGGTATGTTATACTTTGAGAACATGTAAAATATACATCATTGTCCTTGTGAGGCCTGAATGCAAAATTATTTCTAGTTTATTCAAAGTGCATGCTATTCAGTTTTTACTTATTCCAAGTGTGTTTAGTAAACAAGAGTCACTTGTGAATGGTATGTTTTAAAATCAAATTTAAGAGTAAACTTAATTATGTCCACAGATGGTGAAGCATAATTGATGACAGTATGTCAACGTAAACTGGAACTAGCTGTGTCTAAAAACATATCATCACTATCAACAACATAACAACATTATGAATATTTTAAATTACTACTTTATAAAAAGGATATGCTGGCTAATTCTGGTTGCCCCTATACATGGTCTAGTGTATGTCAACTATTTTTGTTTATGTGAGTTTCTTTTTCATTCAATGCTACATATCCTGCTTTTTTTTATTTCTGCAAAGGATCAACAGGGGAAATATTTCAGTAGCAAAAGAAAAATACATAGACTACACTTTTCACAAAACAATAATTGGGGCATTGATTACCAGACTTACGTACTTCCAAACAAACCCCTCTTTTGTTGTTCATTTGTTATAAAGCTGTGAAATTTGGAAAGCTTTATTACTGTTTTGCTTTGTTTACCTTCTCTTAAATATGAATTTGTCTTCTTTTGATGAGTGTATTTTAGCTTTTGGCTAAAAATTGGTGGAAGACAAGAATATTGATTCTGTATGACTAGTTGTGGTGTAGGCATGGCCTGGGATGTTTATCAAGAAAATGTTATGTCACACTATCCTGGCTCTCTAGGAATAGCATTAGGGTGTTAAATTTTCCTAATCTTGTCTGCTCAGAAGATGCTTACAAAAAGCACATAGCCATTTATCATACTTCTACAAATTCCCTTCTAATTCAGAGAAATCAGGGGGAAAACGGAATCTGCTTCCATAAATCATTGCAAAGCTGATATTCTTGTTCACTAAACAAAGTAGTAATTTGCTCTGTAGGGCACACAAATAAAGAAGGCTCATAATAGTGGCATAGACTAGAAAATACGAAATGTGATAAACAAACAGGGATACACTCAAATCTTTTAAAACCTAGCTACATCCATAACTTCTCTTAAGACCAACTTCTAATTTGACCTGTTGTCAATATACAAGATTTTTGTTAATATTAACACACCACTGCTTTGGTGCTATGCAACTCTGAAACAGCTGTTTTCGTTTCTAGATGGACAGTGCAGTATGTGCTGGGGGAAAGTGTTGTTTGTAAGGTGCCATTGCCCTTTACAAATTGTTACAAATATCCAATTACCATAGAAGCATCCTTCCACATCTGTATTTCCATTTGCTGGGGCCTTATCTTCCCTGAGAAAAATACTTTTTTTTGGTTTTTTGTTTTTTCTTTTTGTGGATTCTCTGACATGCAACATGGTTTCCATAATGTCCTCCTCTGAATGCAGAAGACATAACGGAATTGGTCTGTAGTGTTAATGCATAAGTGAGCTTAGGGAAAGAATGTTTTAATTTAAATAGACTTTATAGGGTTTTTTTTTGTTGTTGTAGTTGTTGTTAATAGTTTGGTTTTATTTATGTTATATTTGTTTTCTTCCAGAGGAAAATTTAAATTTCATGAAGCAATTACAAGAAACACTCAGGCAGAAATAGGTTAACAACTAAGTGGAACAACTTCACAACTTGGAACACCTGAACAATTATTTAAAAAAAAAAAAAAAGAAAAAGGAAAATAATAATACCTATGCCATTAAAATACAAGGATTGTGGGAAAACCATTGAAGAAAATTATTCCACTACAAGAAGAAATTCAATAGGCTAGTGCAATTTCCTGTGAAGAAACAATGTCCAATAGGTGCTGTAGCCACTCAGACATATCCTTGAGAGTTCTGTGATCAGAAGTTTACGTCTCCTTGTTTAAATGGATTTTTTTCTGAGGCTGAAAATAGCAGAAGATCAAAGTAGCTATCTCAAATGTTCTACTTCTGTTATGCTATTACTATGTCAACTTTTTTTAAAACAACTAAAAACACAACAGAAACTATCTAAGCCCACTTTTATTACCCTACATTCTCTACTTAAATTATGTAATGATTTGATGTTAACTTATTTCAGCAGTCAAGGCATAAGATTTGCTCTGAAGTTCAGATAAAATTTTTCAAAAGTTTATGGATGTACTGGGATTATGTGTCAAGGCTTTGATATCAGGAGGACCTGCAGAGGTGGCCTCTGTGAGAGGAGACCAGGAGTTGTCCCCCATGTCCAACAGAGACAACTCCAAATTAGACATAATGCGGGTCAAAGCTGAGTTAGTGGCACTTACATGATGACATATTTAAGTAAGGGTAAAAAGGTTGCACAGCAGCTGAGAGAAAAGAATGAGAAAAAACTGAGAGAAACAACCTGCAGAGACCAAGGAGAAGAAGAAAGAAAGAGGTACTCCGATGTTGCCGTTTCCAGCAACTCTACCTGGCAGTCCAGACTGATCTCCCAGCTCACCGACTGCTGAGGGGAAATGGATCGCTGCATACACGATATGGATGATGCTCAGTTTCCGCTTTATTGTTTATGTTATGCACTTATATCTGCTAGTATAAGCACCTCCTCTCACTCTGCCCCATACCAGTTCTTTCACTTCCTCTTCATCCCTCGTGTTACAATCTGAGATCTTCCAGATGCCTACCACACTCCGGATATCAGAGCAGACATTTCTCTGCAGCCAGTGGTGAAGACTGTGGTGACACAGATTGTCGTCCTGAAAATCATGGAGGACAATGGTAGAGCAGGTATCCACACTGCAGCTTGTGGAAGATACCACACCAGAGTAGTGTGGAGATGACCTGAAGGAAAACCTGTAGCCCACAGAGAGCTCACAAAAAAGCAAGATCTAGACAGGACCTGTAGCCTCATGAGAGACATATGTGAAAGACACCAGTCCATGGAAAGGACCCATGTTGGAGCAGCTTGTGAAGAGCTGCAGCCTATAGGATGATCCTACCCTGGAGCAGTAGAAAAGTATGAGGATGAAGTGGAAGAGATGAAGTGTTATCAACTCATGATAGTTCTCATTCCCCATCCTCTCTGTGCCACTCGAGGGGAGAAGGAGATATAGGAGTCAGGAATGGGAACAAATGAGTGAAGATGAGCTTGAGGAGAGGCTGAGGAGTGGGGCAAAGGTATTTTTAATGTCTTAGTTTTCTGACCATCCTACTATCTTTTTAATTGACAATAAATTACATTAATCTTCCCCAAATTGAGCCTGTCTTTTTCCTGTGGTGGTATTTGTAAGTGATCATTTTGTCTTTATCTCAGCCCACAAGCTCTTTCATCTTATTTTCTCTTCCTGACCAGTTAAGGGGGGGAGTTAGAGAGTGGTTTGTTAGATATACAGCAGCCAGATAAGTTTAACCCACTATAATGGATCATCTTTTGAAAGTAATAACTCCGATGCAAAATATATGATCAAANAAAATAATAATACCTATGCCATTAAAATACAAGGATTGTGGGAAAACCATTGAAGAAAATTATTCCACTACAAGAAGAAATTCAATAGACTAGTGCAATTTCCTGTGAAGAAACAATGTCCAATAGGTGCTGTAGCCACTCAGACATATCCTTGAGAGTTCTGTGATCAGAAGTTTACGTCTCCTTGTTTAAATGGATTTTTTTCTGAGGCTGAAAATAGCAGAAGATCAAAGTAGCTATCTCAAATGTTCTACTTCTGTTATGCTATTACTATGTCAACTTTTTTTAAAACAACTAAAAACACAACAGAAACTATCTAAGCCCACTTTTATTACCCTACATTCTCTACTTAAATTATGTAATGATTTGATGTTAACTTATTTCAGCAGTCAAGGCATAAGATTTGCTCTGAAGTTCAGATAAAATTTTTCAAAAGTTTATGGATGTACTGGGATTATGTGTCAAGGCTTTGATATCAGGAGGACCTGCAGAGGTGGCCTCTGTGAGAGGAGACCAGGAGTTGTCCCCCATGTCCAACAGAGACAACTCCAAATTAGACATAATGCGGGTCAAAGCTGAGTTAGTGGCACTTACATGATGACATATTTAAGTAAGGGTAAAAAGGTTGCACAGCAGCTGAGAGAAAAGAATGAGAAAAAACTGAGAGAAACAACCTGCAGAGACCAAGGAGAAGAAGAAAGAAAGAGGTACTCCGATGTTGCCGTTTCCAGCAACTCTACCTGGCAGTCCAGACTGATCTCCCAGCTCACCGACTGCTGAGGGGAAATGGATCGCTGCATACACGATATGGATGATGCTCAGTTTCCGCTTTATTGTTTATGTTATGCACTTATATCTGCTAGTATAAGCACCTCCTCTCACTCTGCCCCATACCAGTTCTTTCACTTCCTCTTCATCCCTCGTGTTACAATCTGAGATCTTCCAGATGCCTACCACACTCCGGATATCAGAGCAGACATTTCTCTGCAGCCAGTGGTGAAGACTGTGGTGACACAGATTGTCGTCCTGAAAATCATGGAGGACAATGGTAGAGCAGGTATCCACACTGCAGCTTGTGGAAGATACCACACCAGAGTAGTGTGGAGATGACCTGAAGGAAAACCTGTAGCCCACAGAGAGCTCACAAAAAAGCAAGATCTAGACAGGACCTGTAGCCTCATGAGAGACATATGTGAAAGACACCAGTCCATGGAAAGGACCCATGTTGGAGCAGCTTGTGAAGAGCTGCAGCCTATAGGATGATCCTACCCTGGAGCAGTAGAAAAGTATGAGGATGAAGTGGAAGAGATGAAGTGTTATCAACTCATGATAGTTCTCATTCCCCATCCTCTCTGTGCCACTCGAGGGGAGAAGGAGATATAGGAGTCAGGAATGGGAACAAATGAGTGAAGATGAGCTTGAGGAGAGGCTGAGGAGTGGGGCAAAGGTATTTTTAATGTCTTAGTTTTCTGACCATCCTACTATCTTTTTAATTGACAATAAATTACATTAATCTTCCCCAAATTGAGCCTGTCTTTTTCCTGTGGTGGTATTTGTAAGTGATCATTTTGTCTTTATCTCAGCCCACAAGCTCTTTCATCTTATTTTCTCTTCCTGACCAGTTAAGGGGGGGAGTTAGAGAGTGGTTTGTTAGATATACAGCAGCCAGATAAGTTTAACCCACTATAATGGATCATCTTTTGAAAGTAATAACTCCGATGCAAAATATATGATCAAAAAGTCCATTTTCTGCAGTTTTACTTCTCTGTCTTATTGCAAATTCATGTCACTCATTGAGATGAGATTGGCTGAATTATCCCTGGAGCTTCTTAGAACTCTACTGACTTCACAGGGCACCTACAGTGATGAGCTTTCTAAATGATTGAAGTTGCAAAGAAAATTTGCTGAGTCTTACAGATTCTTTGAAGAAGTGAAAAAGAATGGGATTTAAATGACTCCTATTTTTGGGGGGAATATTGGACATATTTCTAAAAGTCCTTCTTCTAGAGGGTACAGTAGTGTTTTACTCTGTAAGATCTCTTATTTTACCTGACAGCCACAGGTGTACGGATGATCAGAAAGTCTGAATTCAATGAGGACTAGCTTAGTGAGGGTCAATTTAAACAGAAGTTTAGGGAAGTGAATTTCATACCTATGTATGAGACATCCCATCCAACATTTACGATAAAGATTTGCATTAAGAAGTCCATATTACTCTGTCTATCCTGATTACTTCAGAATGTCAGTTCAGCAATATGAGCTCACCTTAGAAAAACAGAATTATCTTTATTACTGATATCAAATAATTTAAGCACTCTATTCCTTGTGTGCTTCAGGGAAGATATGAGGGACAATGTGGCCCACTGAACTGAGTGTAGGGATAGAAGTTACAGACTTCAAAATTCAACTCTTTAAAGGGCTTAATTGGTTGTCACGCCACAACATACTTGACAATGTCAGTTTTTCAATAAGAAACTCTAAAATGATAGTAAATATATGAGTTATATAAGGAATGACTGAGGGATCTGAATCTGTTTAGCTGAGAGCAAGAAAGCTCAGGGGAGACCTTATCGCTCTTTACAACTACCTGAAAGGAAGTTGTAGTGAGGCAGGGGTCAGTCTGTTCTCCCTAGTAACAAGCAATTAAATAAGAGGAAACAGTATCAAGTTATGCCAGGGGAGGTTCAGGTTGGATATTAGGAGGAATTTCTTTATTGGAAGGGTGGTCAGGCATTGGAATGACCTGCTGTGGGAGGTGGTGGAGTCACCATCCCTGTGTTTAAGAGACAGGTGGATGTTGCACTTAGAGAAATGATCTAGTGGTTGATAGGGCTAGGAAAACAGTTGAACTCGATGATGTTAAAGGTCTCTTCCAGTTGAAACAATTCTATGATTCTCTAATTCCATAATATTTTTCCCTCTTCTCAAGAGTGGTGGAAAGGTATATGACTTGTAATTTGCAAAGCATTCTGAAAGTAAAAATGTATACTTTGTAGGATAGTACTATGACTGCTAAAACTATTAGTAGCATTTCATTCCTTCCGTATGAATTCAATAAGGGAAATTTGGATTTTGCTAGACTTTTTAGAAGGCTACTCTGAGGTGAGTGTCAGCATAGCAGGAAAATTTATCATTAGTAGATTCTCATACCTAGCTAAATTCAGGTTCTTCGATGTAAAAATGTTGTGTAAATTTAAGCAAGTTGAAGTTGAAAGAATCAACGTACCAAGAATGCTCTGATGAATGGTTATTTGTGACACTGTGAAAGAGAGTTACTTGTAATGTTGGAACTTCCATAGACTTTTACAAATTCTCCAAAATTTCATGAACTTTCTAGGACTTTCTTGCACAATTCAAAATACTACAGATTCTGAAGTGCATATTTTTTCTTTAGTACCTGAGATAGCCAGATTTCATTATAGATGTCATTAACTTTGTCAGTCCTGCATCACTTGCAAGCCATTATGTTATTCTTGTCTTTTGATAAAGTATCATTTCACACTTTTTGATATAACTGGAGTAAATGGCAAAGACAAAACAGAAGGTACTGAATCCTCATATTTCATGAATACATTCTATTATGTAATCACAGAGAAAGAAACAAATACAAGCAAAAGAAGAAAGATTTACTTTCCAAATTGATAATTTAAATAGTCAAATGTATTAAAATATTGTAATTGAAATTTACCACCAAAATGCCGAGTTTTTTACCAATATTGCAAATCAACAGAAATTTTCCTCTCTTTTGTAGATATTTGATCTATAAGTCTGGAAATTGCTACTTGCTAGGATAGCTTTGTTAGAAGAACAATATATTTACAGCATTAAATTTCTATCATAGAAATGTACTGCAGAAACAATTTAGAAATCCTAATGATTGAACTATAGAGTTTATTTTAAGCAAATTTCTTATATCCAATAAAAGTCAAAACAGAATTTTCAGTTTATCTTGTGTGACTGGGAGCCAACTTACTTTAAAGCATCTAGAGGGAAATGGACAGTATTTTAATCAATTGTACTGTCCCATCTTTTCTGGCAGATGCATTCTATTTTTCCGGTTCATCTATTATTGTTCTATTCTGGGTTCATGTCTGCCCTTAATGTTCAATACAAAAGCTAATTATTGTGCTAAGCAGCTTTTCTAAAGGCTTTGCTTTTGTATCTTCTATGCTTCATGAACAGAATGGCAAATTGAAACATAGATAAATGATACCAAATTGAAAACAATTGTTCTATTTACCATATAATAATAAACACATGTTTTTCTAAAGAGAACATATATTCAAAGACATTTACAAGTCTGTTATTCTACAACCCCTGCATCACCTCCTCGCAGATTTTTTTCATAAATATCTACAAAATTAGTCTGTTTAGGCTATATCTTACTAAATGGTTCTAATCTATATAGGTTCTCGTACTACAGTCATCACCATAGTATCTGAAATGCCTTCCAGTAGTGCATTAAACAATGTGAGTAACATCTGTCACGTATTTTGTTCTGTCAACGTTTCCCCAGGGGGAGGATTAAGTGCAGTGGAGTGTTTGTTTTGGATTTATTTAGATTTTTTTAAGTAGTCTGTGACTTGGGGGCTATTTAGTCCACAGAGGGTCACAAAGATGAAGTAAAGATTATTGTGAGACACAGAATTGTTCTAGAAAAATATAAACAAGGATAAAATACTTATCTTGAAATGAGATGTTGAAATTAATGTCTCAAACATGCAAGTGTATCTACTGAAAATTTTTCACCTGCATGTATCCAAAAAAACCTCCTTTCTGCAGCGTCAATTTAAGAAATTGTACAAAATTTTACTCCAATCAGGTAAATGAAACTTCATCTTTTAGACTAAGCAAACCACAATGCATACCTGAGTCTTTTCTATTTCATATCTGAAAGCTGATCTAGACAGTTTACTCATGTCTTGTCTAAAAATAAATTGCAATTAACCTAAGCAATTAGCTTGGCATATTCTGCAAAGGTAGGTACCCAAGTCAGAACCACACTGACAGTCTGTTTTATGTTACTTTCCATTCAAGACCACAAATAAACTTAACTGTTGGCTTTCTTGTTTGAAGACAATAAACGTAAAGCAGATGCCTGCAAGTAAGCATGTGCTTAAACACTCTCTTGTTTCCATGAATCAGGGCATAAAGACCTATTTACATCTTTTATACCATTTCACAGACCATGTGCAGTTCACATATGCTTCCCTTATGGTAGATTTGATAGGATTTTTTTCTTTACCAGTTGTTTGAAGTGGTTCAAAATAAGGTTCAGTTACTTCTTCACAGCACAATTGTATAGTTTATCCAACTTTAGCTGGCTGTGAGCTCTCTTTGAGTTCATTCTTGCTCTTCTTTCCCTCTTAGTTTCCTTCTGTGATAAAGCAACTAATTCTTAAGAAATTATTTTTCCATCTCAGGTTAGAGGGCAACTCAAGCTGAAGAGATGATTAGATGCCCAAGTTAAAAGGCTAAACTCTTGTCAGTGTCATCACAAGGCATATGAGGTAGGAGCTACCTTCAGTGCTTTATCTGTCCAAGGTCTAATCAGGAGAGCAAAGAATGTGAGTACATTCTTCATGGAATGAGTAAGAATTTCTTAGAACTGCCCTAAAGCTCACTAGACAATCTGTTTACCTCTTTGTTCTGAGTGCTAAAAGCATTCTTTAGCTTGTATATTTCACCTGTCCCTAAAAAAAATGGTTTATTCCCTCTCTTTCCCTTGGCTAATCTGAGACATCATTTTAAGATGGTTGTCTCACTGCCATATTTTCTGTTTAAGTGTTCTGGAATCAAACATCTGACTCTTTTCCTAAGTGCTATTGTGCTTTCTAAACCATAGAAAAGAAAAACAAAGGACAGAGGATGCTTTCAATGTGATTCTTCCTTGAAAAGAAAGAAAATCTTGGCAAATTTCTGGATATGCATAAAGAAAATTGAGTGAAGAAAATAGAGTCTTTTGAATCTAATGATTATTTAAGATGTGCTCCATTGTACATACTAATAAAGCATCATTGTTTGTATTAAGTAAAATTTATGGCATCACTGATGATATTTATCAGCATGATACTGCTATGGAAATGTAGCTAATATGAAAAATAATGCACCCCTGTGCAGAATGAAATTGCCTAGTAGAAAAGATTTATTGCAAAATTTCAAATTTGTTTTCAAGCAAGATAAAGTAAAATGTGCAAAATCTTTTTTGATACTCATTCACATGTATATGTTTTAGCTATGTGTGTTGGGAAGTCAGAACATATTAATATTCAAGAGGTAGAAAAGAACATAAAATAATTAATTTGAATGTCATTAATCAAAATAAACAGGGTAATTATAGATATTAAAGAAGGTAATCAAGCAATGAAGTTGAGATACCTAAATCCAGGAGTGATTCAAACACGTTCTAGGAAGTGTCTATTTTTCATTCATTTTTACTAGTCAAAATTGACAGAATGTCACTATTTTCAACACAGGTGCTTTCAAATGAAATCCAGTTTAATCAAAGTTATCTAGAATTGCATTCTAATATAATATGACGACCTTATTAAAAATAAAAGAATTGGAATACTCCAGAAGAATCAATGGAGACAACTTGTTAAGATGAGGGGCTATAATAAGTGGATGAAAGACTCAAGAAAACAAGAGAGAATTCTATCAAACACAGCCCCACGTGAAAAGAGAGGTATAGAAAACAGAAGAAGAAACCATCAGAAACTCTTTGTGCAGAAAATACAATGTTTCTCATGTATTCATTAAGCACACACTATACACATATGTGTATATGCACATATGTATATGTACATGTATGTGTGTGTGTGTATCTTTACACATACACTAGACTATATTCTAAATCTTTTTGTAGATATCACCAAAAATCCCTTTAAAAATTGTATCTCCTCAGGAAATTTCATTTTTGTCCTCACACATGATTGCCTTCTACTATTTTACAGAGATGTCATCTTAACTTAAAAGCTAACATTTTAATAAAAGTATTAATCTTTGATGTCTGTTCAAAGAGTTACAATCAGTGAAAATAGCAAGAAAAGTTTCTTAGCTCCTTGATTATGCTTAATTGACCTATAAACTCAATCGTGATCTGTAGTGTTTTCACTGAGAGTTGGTATGGTGTAAGAAAAGTGTTCCTGATGAATACCGTCACGATAATCATCATTGATATTAGAATAGGGAAAACATTTTATGATGGAACAATGTTCTGTCAAAAATAGCAATTCGATATATCAAACCTTTCACAAAGATACAATGATTTTTAAAAAGTAATCATGGAAAAGTGTGTTTTTGATGTAAAAATAAAAATTACTTGAAGGTTTTTGTTTAATTATAAATGTCCTGCAATATTTATAGTGTAACACAGTTCAAAACTAATGTTACAAATTAATAGATATAGTGATGAAACTCAAACAGAGGCTTTTCATCTAACTCTATCAAAACAGAACAAATTAATATTAAAAATATATATTTAGTTCATGTTTTCACATTAAAGTTCTTGCATTTAGATTTATTTCAAAATAGTTTCTCAATATTTTGACCTTTTAGCTCAATTATGGGGAAAGAAATGTTTTTTCCTACAATATTCATCTAAGTGTTCTCATACTACATTATAGAACATATAATTAGAAAATAGAGTTGCTCCTTGCTTACTACTTGTTTAGAGATGATATAGAAGTGTATGTAAGATTTACTTGTCTCTCCTCAAGGCTGTCAGATGTGACTTTCATATGTTCTGATCTATTATTCTCAATTATATTGATGAAGAAAATTGAGAAAGGAGGGAGAGCAACCTAACTAATTGTTACTAGTTCTCAAAAAAAACCCAAACAAACCAGAGACAATGTGCCTAATACATATCTTTTTATTTAGATAATAAATTCTTCTTTTATCTATTTGTACAATGTATAATGAGGCTTAAACTTACATGAAACTGGAATATCTTTAATAATGACTAGATGACAATAATAATTCTATTAAATACAATACTGTGATTAAATATTTCAATTTTTTTTAGACCTACTCAAGTTAATTGAAGAGACCAAGAATTACTTTTCCTCCTTCATGTTTGCAAATTGATCTCTCTTTTGGTTTCAGTTATTCCTATTGTGCTTCTTGAGGATTTTGCAATATTTACGTTTAGCTTTCCTCATAAATATCTCAGTAAAAGAGAGCCACTCAATAGACATCCATATTTTTAGTAATAGTAAAAACTCCTTGCAATTCCTTGAGCTGTTGATTCCTGCAGTTTATTGTTAGTTACTTCTAAATGTGATGCTAGTATTTATCTACACGTTGTATTAAAGATGAATGAAAAGGGAGTTTACGTGCTAATGGCCAACATACGTCACTTTCCCATTTTATCTTTCCTTTTTCCTTTCTCTTTCTTTTCTTCACATGTATTGGAGTATTTGGAAAATATACTGGCTACACTTCCTTGAGTGATAATAATTTCAGCAGAAGGGATCATAAGTCATGTTCTAAGATCCAAGTACATTACTTTTCCCATAAACATGATTTTTTGTTCCTTGTCATTAAAAGCAAAGGTAAAATAATGAAGTTCAGATTTAGAGATCTAAATCAATGTTGATTTTTATATAACAACCCTTCCAACTGTAATAATTTTACATAAAAGTTACTTTATGAAAATTCATGCTTGATATGAAAAAAATCAAATATAAACCAACTTTTAACATATTATAGAATCATAGAATACAAAATGGAAGAGATCAAGCTTTCTTGGCAAACACAAGGTGTAGATAACATGGTCCAGCACCCTATCCAGACAACTCTTGAAAGTATCCAATCTTGGTGAAGCCACCACTTCTCTGGGGAGATTATTCCAATAGTTTATTGTTTTTATTGTGATTTTTTTTCTTCTTGTGTCCGAATGCAATCTCCTCAGGAAGAACTTGTACCTACTACTCCTCATATTTTCCACTGTAAAAGGAGGTTTCCATCTTCTTCGTAGCCACTCTTTAAATACTAGAGCTTGGTGGTAAGATCTCCCTTAAGCCTACTTTTCTTAAGACTGAACAAATATAAGCCTCAAACTTTGCTTATATGGCAGGCTTCCCAGTCCAATGGTCACCTTTGTGGCCCTTCTCTGGAACCTCTCCAGCCTGTATACATTTCTCTTTTTTCTTTTCTTTTTTTTTTTTTTTTTTTTTTTCTAGTGTTAGTATGAGCATTAGTTGAGCAGCTTTAAGAATTCACTCTCATAATTTAACTTCAGAAAAAAGCTGAAATGGTGTTTCATGAAAATCAATATGTCAAAGGAGTGATTCAGCATCACAGTATGTTCCTAATAAACAAGAGTTTTCTACTGCTTTGCATGTTCTCAGTTTGCATCTTGAGTACTGGTGATGTTATTAGCATACACAAAGATTCCTTTCTTGTCTCAAGTAACGTTCAGCACTCCACTTTAAAGAGAATGCCTTTCTATTTATACATCACTCCTATCTTCCACCTCAAAGTGTGAGGCTGACAAGAAATATTGTGTATGATTAAGTAATTTTAAACCTCTAGAAGCTCATGACACATTCTCTGTACAAAAAACACAACACAACAAAATAAAGGCAAAACTAACTTCCCTGTCTGACAAAACAGGTGAGTGTCTCTCTTCTGAAAATACTTCATTGTTAGCAAGCTAGCTAGCAAACAGGAGCTAATACATTTGTATAAGATTATATGTTACTGTGCTAAATGCATCATAGTTCCTTGCCAGACTCTCTTGAATAAAAATAAATTAAAAAAAATACATCCAATAAGACAAATAATGTAAGTAACTTATTTATTCTTTCTCAGAATATGCAACATTGGAGTACCTTCCTCATCAGTCCATCTGCCATGGTCCTATCCCTTAGAGTTCCCATAGCAGTAGAAGGAAATTGTGTTTGTGGGCCTTTCCTATTTCTGTCTTGCTTGACAAGCAAAATCAAAATATGAAAGAAGTCATCATGAAAACAAAAGTAAACAACAAAACAAATCCACTGTGTAAAAAGGTATATAAGTAAGTACATTCTCCTTGTTAAGGAATTCAGTGGGGCATTCAGATTCTCTGAAGACAGATTGTCTGTCTGTCTACTCAGCCATAATATTACCAGATGCATGATTTGGTGAAATTCCAGATGGTATATCACTGAAGACTTCTCTGATTTGTCGTTCTTCTTATGTTCCCTTGTTCTTTTATGTTCACTTGCCTTCTTTCATTTTCCTTTTACCACTTTTTCCTTTTTTTCCTCTCAACTGATTAACTCAACATTGATGCAAAATTTACTGCTGCAATATTACTGACTTCTAACTGCTTAGCACATTGAGGGCAGCCCACGCAGGAACCTTTTGTTTAAAGTTCGTTTAATGATATTCTTCAGAATGGGAGCTATGCACACAGTTTCAAATGATTACTGATCAAGCTAACTGTGAAACTAACTCATGGTGAACAATTTTTCAATTTATCTCAACACAATATCAAAACTAATCCTAATTAACATTGTGAAAGGTGAAGTTTACAAGCTGAGGCATGAGGTCATTTCAGGATACTCATGCTGATTTTCTAAAGTGAGTTACTTTCAACCACACATCTGAAAATTTCTTTAGAAATACTATATCAGAGATAATTGTTTCATGCTCCATCTTAGTAGCTGTCATTGTGTGACATTCAGCAGACTGGCTCTTCATACCATGTCGGCCTTCACCAGTGCAGAGTGATAATGCTCATCCCATCCACAGGTGTGAATTTCATCTCTGCACAGGAGCTTCTTCTAAACTCTTTCCTCTGTCTCAGACTTCTGCATCTGTATTTGAAGGTTATCGTGACACTGTGTGAAAACTTAGTAGATTAACTTGAAGGAAGATTTGTTTTTTTTTTTTCTCCACTCTTCATTCATCCTAAGTTGCTGCTCCTTGTCTTCAATCACTTTTTTTGAGAGTTATATTAATTTTCATTTAGGATTTCATCAAATTAATCAGAAAAAAAAACAGACGTTTAATGTGTTATTTAGGATTTCTTCCTGCAGGATATGGGCATGAGTAAGTAGTTTTCTTCCTTTTTTTTTTTTTCCTTCTTTTTAATAAAAAAAAAACACACCAAAAAAATCAAAACTCAACTCTATGTATTTTTATGTCTCCATAGTCATAAGGAAGCCTGAGTGGTCCTGCTGAATTATGGCAAGGATCCAGCATAGATGCTGAAGTTTACAAAACCCAGGTGGCATGCTGACAGATGAATTGTGATGGCAGCTTGAGGGCTTGGTATATTAAACATGATGAGGGGGTGGGTGAGGAATAAGGGTCTCTGTGGATTTGCAAATCCTTCATCTGATCCCTTAAGCTTTCCAGAGCAAAATTCATTAGGGAGATTAAGTGTAAGAACAAATGTCTGATGTGACAAGGGAGTGCAGCTGGATTTTCTCCCATTTGCCCTGCTCTGATACCTCAGTATTAATTTGAGCAGGTCATGAGAATGGCCTTATGGAACTTGTAAACTATTTAAAGCTCTATCTTGGAGCTAGCCTTCAGAAGATCAGAATGCACCTGCTAAAGTACTGCTTGTTTGACACAAAAACTTTGAAAAGTCTGTGTTTCAATGGCCTAAATAGTACATGCTAGATAATAATCATTTCAACCTGAGTGAAACAAGACCGTAGCACCTGGTCCTGCACAAGCTTTGTGTCTTCTGAAACCCCTGATTCCACACTGATTGTAATTAGTGGATTAAAGTGGATTAAAAGTGAATAAATTTGTAGACTTTTTAAAGTTTTCTGCTCTTTTCCCACATTTTATTCCACATGCACTTCAACTTAAATACAATCTGTGAGCTTATACAACTGTAGGCAGATATGCCAGTTATTGGAGAGATGCTACATCTGTCTTGAAAATTTTAGCAATGATGAGACCAATCTTTAATTTCTGGAAGGCAACATATAACACTATGTTTATATACAGGTAAAAAATACTTATTCCAGGTTTGCCCATCTGACACAAGCTAGGCAATGAAATGCATCAAGTTTAATCCTGATCATGATACCTATTATTTCTCTCTTTCTTGTACTCTGCATGAATCTTTAGCAATGCACTGTATCTATGAACAGACAGGTTATTTTTCTGGAGATAAACTGATTTTTCATATCTACTATGAAGTATAACAATTAACAGGTGCACTTCATCTGTATGGGAAGCAGATTTGTCTAGATATGTATGATTTTTACACAAGAAGAATTGGGGGTAAAACTCATGGAAGGGCACTGAGAATTTCAGGTGTTAAAATAATAATTAAAAAAACCCAACAAAATAAATTATAAACTCATAGCCTGTGGATAGCAAAATTGCCCTGAGTTGTTTCTTAGGTTGACGGTTCATTCTAGTTTTCATTTGGTAGAGACTAAGATTCATTTTGCTTGTGTTCATCACATTTCCAATCACAGGAGCACTAAGAAACCACCTTCTGAGGGGCTTATTGAGGTCATCAACAAGACCTTTGAAAAAGGTGTCTTAAACTACAAGTGCTGTCTGCAGAACTGAAATCAAAAAGGTTGTAATGAATGTAGATAGAGAGGATTTCATTCAAGTAAAATAAACGATGAAAGAAAGACTGAAGACATTAACCTATGCGACAGGAGTGACTGTGATAATTGCGATGCTCAAGATTCTGCTTCAGTGGTTATATTGGCACATATTTAATAAGTTGCATTTGCAGGTGAGAAGTAGTAAAGTTGCTCATCTTTGCAAAGTATGTGGCTTCAGTGTTAAATAGACGCCAACCATTTGCCATTTTTTGGTTTTGCAATGAGGGCAAAAATAAAGGTGTCAGAGTAGTCTCAGCTTTATTTCTTTGCTTATTCTTTCATCATTTACCTATGGTCTGAAGTAACTAGTGGGATGCACTGTCTATAGAGTATTTCAGAACTAGGATACAGACTCTGTGGAGAGAGATGCAATGTTTATCCATCCTTACTTGGTGAAGTTACAGGTCCATTGTCTTAGAACATTTTAAGTACTAACATATTTTTAGCTATTTCTATGTCTGGCTCCACTTTGTGTAAGCCACCTGAATGTTTCAAATGTCATTTGGCATATGGGACATTTGGAAAAAAGAACAGACAAATCACAATACTCCTATATAAACTGTCTAAATTATGAAAGAGGGATTTTTCCAGCCACGAGCACCAAACACAAAATGGGGCGACCAGCTTCTGACACACTAATCAGCAGCATCAGTAGTGAAAATATGTCAGTGAGCTTCAAGTGGGTTAGTGTCCTCTTCCAATGATACCAGTCAGTGTGATATCTTCCCTTGCTTCACATGGCACTTCAAATTCAGATAGCAGATGTATCTGCACCAGTACAGCCATTTATCTGTTGAAAGGGACATTATTTGAGGTAATCTGTTTTGTATTTTTAAAAGCATCTGTAACACTGTTTAATAGAAACTATGCTTGGTAGACAACAAAGTTCAACTGTTAAAGGGATTTCAGCTGAAATATTTTAAAATTAAGATTCAGGAATAGGGTTATACTTTTTCTGTGTTGCATTCAGCTGACAGGTCTGAAGGAAGCTAGCTTATCTCTGCTATAGAAACCTTACTATCTCTGAAAAAAAAAGCATACCATTTGTGCTGAATTGATGAACTTATTTGAAAGTGAGAGTATTTTCATATAACTAAAGCAATTCCGTTTCTTCAGTCATTTTGTTCTCATGTCAAAGTGGTTTTATCAGGTTGCTGACTGCTGTAAATGAATTCTTGTTATCCTTTATGGAAAAGAGTGATGGGACAGAGGGCAATACTCTTTAGATACAAACCAGGGTAACAGTAAGACATTCATTTAATCACTAAAGACTCTAAAGTTATTCTAGTGCTCAAAATGTATTGGATATATGCAATCTAATTACTTTATTTGCTAACCCAGGGGCTGTTCAACCTGGAAGAGACTGAGGAGGGATCTCTTAAATACTTGAAAGGTGTATGTCAACAGTATTAGGCATAACTTTTTTCTGTAATGTTCAGTGATAGGGCTAAGGGTGATGGACATAAGCAGAAATACAAAAAGTTCCACTTAAGGAAAAACTTCTTTACTGGGAGAATGAGGGAGACCTGGCACAGGCTGCCAAGGGAGGGTATGGAGTCTCCTTCTCTGGAAGTTTTCAAACGCACCTGGATGTGTTCCTTTGTTACCTGATCTAGGTGGATGTGTTTTGGCAAGGGAGTTGGACTAGATGATTTTTAGAGGTCCCTTCTGACCCCTGCCATTCTGTGATTCTGTGATAACTTCTGAAATGGAACACTAAGTTGAAATCTATAAACTACTCTTCTGAAAATAAAGCAAATAAGAGTTTGTTATAATTTCTGAGTATAGAACAGCCTCCAAAGCAGCTGAAGTATGGGTTGCTTTCTTTCTCACGTCTAGTCTACACAAATTTAGACATACCTAGCAGCACGTTAAATCACTAGATATACAAACCTATATCCTATGCTAGTAGAAGACAGCTGGAATATAATAGCTGTGAATTATACAATTTGAGTATATGGAAATATATATAATTCAGAGCTGCACTCACTAAAAAGTATAGATACAATGAAATTAAAATCTTATCTCGGAAAGAGCATCCATGTTTTGGCTTGGTTCCTCAATGATCAATTTAACTAGAATATTCATTACACTTCACAGAAGAAAATAATATTGTCAATTGCAGATCCAAAAGCTTTAAATTTCACTTGAAAAATTAAGGAGGCAAACCATGTCTAAGACATTGTCATGCAATACTTACTAATGAGCTGCTGTAGGGTTTGCTTTGCATTTGTTTTGTGTTAGAAGTAACATCTACAAGTGGCATTATCTCCTGCTGTGCTAGGCCAGTGTATGGGCTTAACAATAAAACATGCCTTTAGATGAAAAGCATATGCTACTGAATTGTCACAGTTGAAGGATTTGTATGATTATAGGAGCAAAACTGGAAATCTGAGCAACGTTATTTTTAAATGTATGCTTAGCTGATTATTTTAATTTTATTTTTTGTGAAAACATCTGTTTATATGCATAGCTTCCAATCTAAAGTGACACTTGTATCTTTAGCTAAGTGTTTCTTAAACAAACCCAGGAAAATTGTGACTTCTCTTTTCAGAAATAGAAATCATAGTTACATTAATAAAAGCAGTTGTCATGTGCCCAAATAATTTATTTCATTTGCTCTGTTTGCTTCTTAAAATATACCTGTTCATAAACACACATAAAAACAGTAGAAAATTTGCTAGATAGAATATTTATTAAACTGAAAATCATGCTAAGGATTCAAAAGTGCTTCTTATGAAATTCTAATTTCTAGAAATATAGTTGCAAAAACCTTCCCATACTACCTTAACTTACTGACATACTCACAAACGTTTAAAAGCTCAGAGGTAAAGACTGCACACCCAGCTACTCTGGTCCTGTTTTCTGAAATAGAGAATAGTGAATCTAGTGAAATATCATCTGCTGTAATTAATAATCTTGAGCAGCACAGTCACAAGATCTTCTTCAAGATCGAATATACCTAAGTTTAGATTAAGATATTTTACACTTCCAACATTTCCACTGGCCACAGTGCAAGTTCAGAAAACCATCTCACACGTAGAAATGAATGTGTGTCTCACACTGCATCCCATCCAATAAGAAGCTATATAATCTCAAGCTGCTTTGCAACTTGAAATTGCCTCAAGAAGAGGAAAATATGTGAGAAACCAAGAAGCAAAGCCACTTGATAACAAAATAAATATGCTAAAGAACATTTTTAAGCAATTAATGGTTCTTTAGAAACTTAAACTTTACTTACCTTTAAAGAAATATTTATGTGTTCTGTAGGCAGCATTCTTCATTAACATGTTTACAGCACCTTGTTAGATTAAACTTTAATTCAAATATGGCATTCCTACTTAGAAAGCAAAAAGACAGAATTGGAAGAAACCTTTTCTTTTATGTTTGTCTATGTAAACTCTGAAGTCAGGCTTCCTCTGCCTAAATGTCGAAATCTCCTTCTGAATATCTATGCCAAAACTAATTTCCCTGAGCATTCTTAATATAGAATAATATAATATAGAGAGAGAAATAAGCAACTGTAGGGAACAATTAATCTCAACTTAAAATAGAAGGAACGAATTGCTTCCTAAAAAGGTCTCTTTGCTTCACTTGGAGGAATTGTAAAGCGATTTTAGGACGAGTGTCTCAGATGTAGACTTCTACATTATAGACAACTAAAGTTAGGTGAGAAGATATTCACTCTAAGTATCAATATAAATACTTGCATCTGTGCACATGAAGCCAATATATTTAAGTATATCAAGAAATTATAACATTTAGACGAGAAGGTTATGGCAGTTTCATAGCAAAGCAACTTTCTAAATTACTTTGACATGAAGATGTAAAAGTACAATTTTGGTTCTAATTCTGACTTTTTTTTCTGCTTTCATAATCCACAATGTTTATTGTACTCACAGAAAAATATAAGCATCAAATGTTAGTGCAGTGATTTTTCAGAACTTAATAGCCACTCAGTCCAGATCTGTGGCTAAATATATACATACATCACACACACATACATGGCAAAAAGAGACAAAATAAAAACAAAACAAGAAATCATTCCAGGACAATGCTTAGTGCAGTGCAGAAGCCTCACCTATAAATCCTTAATTGTCCAAAATGAAGGCTTTCAGAAGCCATTAAAAGCATCATGACTACATAGAGCTACAAGGTGATCAGAGGACTGGAATACATTTCTTATGAGAAAAGGCTGCAAGACCTGGGACTGTTTAGCCTGGAGAAATGAAAACTGAAGGGGGACACCATCCACACTTATAAGTATCTAAAGAGTGGATATCAAGACGATGAGGCAACACTTTTTTTCTTAGTGTCCAGCAACAGGACAAGGGGTAATGGACAAAAACTGGAACACAAAATGTTCTACTTAAGGAAAATCTTCTTCCATGCATGAGCAAGGG
The DNA here is from genome assembly GCA_013401255.1 of Urocolius indicus. Classification (NCBI taxonomy): domain Eukaryota; kingdom Metazoa; phylum Chordata; class Aves; order Coliiformes; family Coliidae; genus Urocolius; species Urocolius indicus. The sequence goes on from WBNH01012189.1 coordinate 45,275, forward strand.
AATCCTGGAATAGGCTGTCCAGGGAGAGTGTGGAGTCTCCTTCTCTGGAGGTTTTCAAACCTGCCTGGATGTGTTCCTGAGTGACTTGATCTAGGTGGACCTGCTTGAGCAGGGGTGTTTGGACTAGATGATCTCTAGAGGTGTCTTCCAACCCCATCATTCTCTAATTCTATGATTATCAAAGACAAAATCTAAAATAATAATGTTGGAAGGAAAAAATAATTTGTTTATGAATATTTAACAGTTTTAATGACCTGAATTCTTTCAAATATTTACCTAATTTTAAGCATCCTAAGAGTCTGAAACTTTCTCATTCTCACTGTCTTCACTCTCTCTCTTTTTTTTATAGAGTCCATTGACAAATGTAAAAGTTTTTATCACCTTAAACCTTAATCTTGCATTCCTTATATATAACCAGATCTGACTGATGTCTATATTTCGCTGTATGACGACTTGTAAGTGCACACATGTCTCAAAGTACCACCTACTCATTCCAATGCAACATTAATTTTTCTTCAGGGCTCTTAATGAGCTTCTTGTAACTATTCTTACTCCATGGTCACTTATATGACCATCAGTCTCTCTTTTCCTAAGGAAAAACATGTCAAAGGTGATACAGTTTTAGATTTCTTTCTTTTTTGCTCATCATATATATTTTTTCTGATATTTCTCTTTTAGTCTTACCAAGGTTTGTCTTTTCCATTCTGTGTTCACATTCTGATTTTCTTATTCTGCTTTCTGTTTGTATTTTTTTTAATCATCTGTTTGTCTGTTAATGCTACCATGTATTATTTTGTTGTGATTTTCTTCCTGTGATTGCCACACACAATTTGAAAAGACTGACTATTTTGAGAATATAAACAAGCAGTGAATTATTTCTAAGATGGAAACAAGAAGTTAAAGTGAATTTTCCACCAAAGCAAGGATATCTATGTAGTTTTGGTTAACATATATGCAGGTTTTATGCAGGCACTATATTAATCACTACTTTATTAGAAACACTTTTTAAATCCAGAGCTTCTTGTACATGACTAGAGAGAGGTTTTATCTGTATTCCAAGGCTGATTAGTTTTGATGACATTAAACAGCTCATGATGTGGGCTTTATTTGGCTAATGAAGTTCACTACTTTGAGCAGAATATATGAGTTTTCACCTGAAAATACCAAATGTAAGAGCAAGGATGCAAACATAGAAGGAGTAGTAGTCAAAACAAACTGTCTATAAGTAATATCTGATGAATTGCTCCTCTTCTGTAGCTGAGTACCTACATCTCAGGTTTATAGGTAGGTGTCTCTGTGAACAACAATGCAAAGATAAAATATACTATGATTTTGTGTAAAAATGACTCTTCCCTTTTCCACAATAACCTCTTTTTTTTTTCAAGGACTACTTAAAGTTAAAAAACAGTTCAGAAATGGGACTACTACTATCCTTTTCCTTACCAAAAAGACACATCTCTTTCCAAGCCTGAACAGCCAGATTCCTTTTATTCTAGTATCCTTCTTACCCTGTGATTTTATTGCTATCCTCTACAAAGTTTTTCAGATTTGATATTTTTACCCTCTGCTGTAGGTAGCAGACATATAGAACAGAATACAGATCTTTTAAATTGTTTTCTTTTGCAACTACTTTACTTTTCATAAAATAATTAAAAATTCGTTGGTTTAGAGAGAAGGAAAACAAACATCACTGTATAATCTCATGGCACATGAACGTAGTCCTGCTTCCAAACTAATTTTCAGTGTTGATTAGTTTTAGTGGAGATGGAGGGGTTTTGAAAATATTGTTAGGCCTCTCTAATACCTTAGGCATCTAACTATACTTTAAAATTTTACTAACTACCTCAGTTTCTCTAAAACAAGAACCATGACTCTGATATAACAATTTTCTTTTTTTTTAAAGCTACATGAGTAGTAGACTAAAACTAGGAAAGCTTTAAATAAGATCAGGACAACTTCTAACCACAGTCACGGTGATAAAAATCTAGACTGGTTCTGTTGAGGATAATTATGATTTTTCTGTATTTACAGGGCTTTTTAAAAAAAAAATCTCTTTACTAAACAATTTTCTATAAATACGAGAAGTTTAAATGCCTTTTTTTTTTTAATAAGGCAAAACCTTCAACTTACTTGCACAGGTATCTTTTGCTGAAGTTGGATTTCTTTTAGGATCAGTACATTTTAGAGTAATACAGGGCAGTAGGAACACTATTTACATCTTTAACATGTTCAGGGAAGAAATAAATATAGATTAACTTGATACCTTGAAATAAATAGATCACAAAACTATGCATGCTCACAATTTTTACTCCTAATTACATCTTAAACTGTTATATCTTAATATCAACTTAATCTCTAATGTAGAGTGAATTTCAATGTCAAAGAATTACATGATTTTTCGTAACACTACACATATCTTACAATACAGATTAAAAGCACTTGCTAAGCAGCAAGGAAAATGTGTTATGCTGTATTGGCTGTAGAAAGAAATTTCTACCATGCAAGAATGGACTGAAAAGAATAAAGAGATATGGCAGACAGAAAGAATCACTGTTGTCTTGAACTTTCAAATTAACTCCTTTCCAGCAGAGTGGTTTCCATGGCACATCAGCATTACTCTGCATTCTGCATGAATGTTTCTTTCTTCTCAATTTTTTTTTTTACTTTTTAATTACTAATTAGAGCTGGTTTTTTTTACTCTTTGTTAACATACAACTTTATTCTAAAAATCCCTGAGCAAACTAAAGCTGACAGAAACTGAGAGTGCTAAGTTTTGCGCACAGAAACAGAATGCATTAAAATTTAACGGGACAGACCCTATTTTCTAGCGTTTTCATCATACTGAAACTATAGTGGAACCTGATTTAAGCCAGACTGTTCCACTTTTACTCCAGTAAAAGTGAACTACATTTAAAGTTAGAATAATAGAGTGATGAATCATACATTGAAAATGTTAGAAACTAAACTAATGCTAGAGACCAGTGACTTCTAAATTTACAGACAGCTGAAAACATTTAACTTCAGAGTTATAGCAGCTTAAAAATGTAACAGTACATACGTGAATAAGGCAAAGCATTCACCTCACATTAATTTTAATACATATTTAAAGTATAAATCTACCTTTTGCATTGCGTTTGTCTGTGATAATTCCTTTTAATGACTATTAGTAATATTTTTTTCCTGATCTCTTGATTTGTTCTCCTCAGCAGTCAGCACCATGATCAGCAACAGCATCAGTGATTCAGCTCTTAATTCTACCTCTTTGCCTTAGTTTAGCATGTTTTTTCCTCAGACAGGAGGCTACACTGAAACCAGCCAGGCAGAAGTACTGCATGTAGGTTCTTCCTGTCTCAGAGAACATTGGGAAATTTATTTATATGTTTTACTCCAGGTACATAAGTTACTGCTCGGAGCCCCTACTGGGGTAATTAATTTTATGCATCTTAGAACTTAACAAATTGCCATCCTTTCCTCTAAAACATAATCAAGAAAAAGCAGATCATCTCCTTAAAAAAAAAAATTAAAATCCTGTTTAAAACGTTTCTTCTTCTTCAGGAAACATATTAACTGTAAATATCCCAGCCTGGCTTTTCAGTCTTCTGAAGCATTCCACCAGGTTTTGTTAGGTGAAGTATACTAGGAGACTGACGGCAAACAGCATGATTCCCATTACAACTGAGAATGTGGCAAGTCAAGAAATTTCACACTGAATAAATCCCTCATTCAGTCAAAAACATTAACTAATTATAAATATTAATGACACGGGATGGATTCTACTGTTAGATAACCTTATTCTGTTACAGTGAACATTTGGATCAAAAATTTCTTTTCAGTGAAAAGTAAAATTGCCCTTAACTTTTGAAAAAATATATTATGCCTTCTCATAACTCAAAGATATTGTCCAAGAGTACTAACATATCTAGGTATCCTTGCTTGAGCAGAGGGGTTGGACTAGATGGTCTTGATAGGTCCCTTCCAATCCATACCATTCAGTGATTCTATGATTCTAGGATTTATAATATTTGAGAGATATTATGACAAAATTTAAGTGAATAGCACTTGTATACAGACAACTGTTTTCTCCTAAGGTCTCTCCCATCTTATTTCAGACCAGATAATCCTTTCACTTCCTCTCATACATATCCAGAAGAGGTGTACTTGTAACCACAGGCATAAGATTATTTTTTCATAGTTTATGTATGTATCTAGTCTATTTGTTATCTATTCTGTTTCCATCACAACTCATTTTCCATTCTCTATCTCCAAAAAGCTAAAGTAATAACGAGGGTCTAGAAATGTCAGAATATTCTGCATCTTCATCTATTTACTAAAGTATTAATTTCAGCTCTGCCTTGCTCAAGTTTATTGAATGGATACATCAAATTAATTGGAAAAGTAATAAAAATGTTTTGTTTCACTGTTTTCCTTTTCTTTCTTTTTTCAGCTGATAGGACAATGCTGTGGAATGTTTTTCTTCATGCAGAAGTGCAAATTTTTATTAGATTTTCACTTTGCATTTTAAAATATTTACTGTAAATCAGCTGTTTACGAAGAGGTGAGTGAACTTTCTCTGGGTACAGTTCAACCAGTTTAATAGACAGTTTATGGATGCTATTAGTTACATTCTTAACACAGTCTGAAAATACTCTAGAAGTGAAAGAATTGTACAGTCTTTTTAAACTTTTCAGTAATATGACTTTATGGTGATATCTCAAGACTAAGGAAAAAGCTAAATACTCTAAAAGTGAAATGAGATTTTGGGATAGATTGAAGAAAAAAACAGCAATGAACAGTCTTTTTACAAGGCAAGAATTAAAAAAAAATGCTTTTCAGAAATGACAAAAATTAGAGTAGAAGGTGATTTCAGACAGCGTGCAGAAATTACAAATTCTTATTATTTCAGTAGAAGAGAATAATCTCAAACATTCTGAAGATGGCGGCACTTCTGAGGGAACAAGAATAAATCTAAGCATGTTGATCTCAGAAATATGAGCAAGAGTTATGCATTGAGGCACAAAAGCAATTTATAAACATGAAGATTAATTTCTCCAGAAGTAACCTTCTTCATAAAAATGAAGGCAAGCACTCTTACTGAAGTATGTTGAAATGAGGAACTGAGAAATGTGAGTATATGACATGACTCTGACTGAAGTTAGCATGGGAGCTTTACACTAATGGCCAAGCATGTTCCTATGATAAGTAGAGGAGCAGTTAAACACAGTCTGAAGTTTTAAAGATTGTTTTAGCTATCACTGAAAGCAGTGGAAACTGAAAATTATTATGAGCCATGGTTCATGGAATTAAAAAAAAAATCTATTAATTTCAGTGACTTATTTACGTTCTTCTAAGGTTTATGTGGAAAATCAGGAAGAAGAAAAAAACAGTAGTATTTGCAGAGTTATCTACAAGTTAAAATGATAAAGTTATGCCTGTTAACACAGATGGAATGTTAAAAGTGTCTGGTCTTTAGGAAATCTATGAGTGTATAGTGATATGAAATAAATGTAATATATTCAATTTATATATATATATATGTTATATATAATATATGTTCTCTTAATTTCCAGAAGAAAGGTGCTTCAATATTTATTAGATCTGATTAATATATATATATACTGGAAAACTTATAGATACCTTGCACTAAAACATATATGACAATCTCTAACAATATGATGCATGATTATGTACTTGGACTGCATTTATGAACTGGGCTTTCACTTTTCTCAAATCCAAGGCATAATTGTATTGAAAGAACTATTCTTTAAAATACACATAATCATTAGTTTTCACACCTAACAATTGTCAGAGATTGTGATCCACTTCAATAGAAAATCAGAAGTCACATTTTGACGTCCAGCTATAAAAAGTAAAACTACAGTGCAATCTTCATACACAGCAAAATATTTGATTCTATTCTTTAAGCAGAAAAAATAGATCAGCTTCAACAATGGAGTGTAGTAACTTCTAAAATGTGGAGTTTCTGATCATTTTTTAGAAGTGAAGAAATTTCTGATATGCTCATATCCTTTGGAGTATAAGAATTCTGACTGTAACTAAAAGCTGGAATAGCTCAGAGATCATATTTTCCACTATGTTCAGTTTCAGGTTAGATGCACTAAGTACTATCCCCCCTTGTAGCAAGTATGATTTACTCAAACTCATGTATCCACCTCCAGTCTCTCAAAGGTGCAGTTTCTGAGAGAACTAGATTGGGAGGGAAGCAAAGGGTGAGAACTGGCCCTATTGATTTGTGCTTCAGTCACTGCTGATATGAAGTGTTTAAGTTGGGAAAGACAAGATGCTATTTTCTGGATCTGTCAGACCAATAAGTATAATTTAATACTCTTTTTCCCTGAGGTCTGTGCCATGAAACAAACACATTGACTCTTGTGAACATTAATAATGGATATAGTTTACTCTATTCAGAGCAATTTCAGAGGCTAATAAGGTTACTACTTATTTATATATTAATACTGGTTTTGCCTGTAAGTAACACTTAGCTGCATGATATAAACAAGCCCTTTGTTTGCCTTCCTCTCTCCAGATGGGTACTTGGCTCAGTGTGACCCAAAAACAATTAGGTAAGTGATGTTGTGTTATTTGCATCTGACCTTGGATGCCAGATATCCTGTATGCCAACACTGAGCTCAGATAAGCTTATACACACTGTGTGTGGGCCCTGAACTCTCTCAACTACCTTCTGATTTTCCCTATGAAATAACTAAAGTCTTGTTTGTCCTGTCAAATCATTTAGTTTTGCTGCCAGATGTGACTTTTACATGCTTGTGAAGAACTGCTCAGGAAGGCAATAAGGTTCTGCTCTGAGAACGTGGGAGATACACATGAAAGTTCTGGTTAATTGAACCCAAACCTCTAATTGAATCTACAGGAGCTGGATCACTGACAACTAGAGTGAATTCAACTGCCAGGTTTAATTCAGCAGTCTCTCATGAACCACTCATTTTGCGTGTGCAGCTCCTACACATCATCTGTATAATACATGATATCTGTGGAGGCAGGTAACCCTATGCAGCCCTAAGTCTAGATTCTCATCTACACTCTCTGATCAGCACATGAAAGTGAAATATCTCTTCAAATAAATTGTTTCTGAGATGCTTCTGTGGTCACAAACCACTTCCTACAATAACCATAAACTGAGTGCAGGTTTTCAGACAATTATCAGGGAAACTATTTAAATCTACCATCACAAGTTATAAAAGTTTAACTTCATAGTCAACTTTGGACCAAGTTCCTTAGGAATACCAGATCTTAAAATGTTGGAAGTCTCTCAGAGCCTTTGTCTTCTGTGAAAAAAAATTACTCTGTGAAATTAATATTGTAATCTTTTTTCTAAACAATCTTTTAGATGTTGGCTTCCTTGTGCTTATAACAACTTTATACATGACATTTACCATTTTTGTCTCTTTTCCAGTGTATCCTTTCATGTTGTTTTATGTGTTTCTTTATTCAGTCACGAATTAAATGTAGTTCAGCTAAAGTACTGAACAAAGGATGCTATAAAACATTGCATTACAATCTACTGATATTCACATCTGTTTTTGTAATTATGATGATGCAACATTAAAATTGACAGGAACGAACCCCAGTATCTACATTGCGGAAGATACTTTTACTGAACGAGAAATGATATGGCAAGGAAAACAGCTATCATCATAATAAATGATAATTTTCTTATACCAAAGACAACATTAAACAATATATGATCTATCATACAGATTTTTTTCCATTGTAGATTTGAATCCTTCAATTCATGTAAGAGAAAATTAAGTAAAATTAGTGAAGTCTGTCTCAATCACACAAACAGAAATCAAAGACAACTTTTTTTAATAACAGTGATTCCATCTGGTCTGTTGTTTTTCATGAGAGAAGAATCTTCAACTGCTTGTTGTTAACTTCTGATCCCAGAAGAACTAACTTCATTTTACTTTCCTTAATCCATAACAATTGAATTTCAGATAAAGCGAAATCTTCTTGTGACCCATATTTAGCTAGGATAAATCTGTTTTATAAAGAACATGCAAGAAATCTCATTATAGCTCTTGGATTATGATAGGTTGCATGTCTCTGGTTTCTCAAACTGAAAAAAAAAAAAGTTTTCCTTTCTCTTCCCATTCCAATCATATGCAAATAATTTGTTAGATTTACTTGCCTTTTCATAGTACATTTGTTCATTAAGCTCTAACACATTGTCTGTGTTATTCACCACAAAGCATTTAGTCTCCCTCTGTTTAATCAAAAGTTGGAGGGTCCTAGGGTACCTGCTTTTTATGTTGTTTTTTTCATCTCATTAACTTCCTTTTCTAATTTACACTGGTACTCAAGATATACTTTTTGTACTGCTGCTGCAGCTAAGCAAATTATTCTACCCCTCATGACTGCTTTGGCAGCTTACCACAAAACACCCAGGCTAGTTTCTTGGTTTTTACTGATATTAATTTATTCTGAAATAGTCTTCATCTGTTGCACAAAAGCTGTAGCTTTAATTAGAGAGTTGTTAAATCTCCATACTTCAGATCTCCTGTAATTCAGCATACCATCCAGAGACATAGACACCAGAAAATTACCAGGCAAAGCTGGATTTCAAACACCAGATGGTTATGTGTTACAATGTATCCTCATAAATAAAAAAGAAGAATCCCAGTTTAAATGTAATGGAACTAAAGTATGAAAGGTACCAGAGTGACTGTTTCAGTTTTGCTGTTGATATGGACCAATAAGAACTAAATATATGTTATATCCTTTCTTTACTTTGTTGTTTTATTAACAAAGGTCAAATCTCGCATCCCAGTTTCAATGTAAAGAATAACTATTCATCTCTTACAACTCCTGGGAACATGTGCCATTAGGCTTACCTTTCTTAAAAGGATCAATAGATAAACAAGGAGTTTGAACTACTGGGGACATATAGATTTGTAATTTTAACAGAGTTACCTGTCATAATCCTTTATTATTATCTTTTTATAATAAACTCATTGATCAAAAGAAAAAGAGACTCTTAGCCTCAATATTACTTTTTAAGTTAGAAATTGTACTAAAGGTAATGGACTTTTCATAATGTGTCTGATTTGACAAAAATAAGTGAGATAACAATCACAAGAAGGAAGACCAAAGTGTATCTAAACTTTATGTCATCAAAAATTCTCAAGACAGTTGTACTTTTAGATGTGTCTTATCATGCATTATACTTTTAATCCTTGTTTTACAATTTCTCAGCAGCAACATACTGTGCATTCTTAATTCAGTTTAATATGTGAATTGAAAAAATCTAGACCAAACCAAAATTTTTGTTATGAAAAACATGTAAAAAAAATAAAGAAATAAAATGTATTAAGATATTTGAGAAATGTTCAGAGGATGATATTTAATAGAGGAGATACACTAAGCCTAGGAAATAACTTTTAGAATTAGTCACATTTGTACTTCCAAAACTATTTTAAGTATGTTAATTCCAAAGTATTAGTAGTATAAGTAAAATACTACTAGAGAACAAGGATAATTAAAGGAATACATGTTAAACACCAGTAATAATAGATAGAATAATGTATTTTCTTTGTCACTTCAGTTAGAAGAGAGTAACTCTGATATTTTTATATACAAGCCAGTTTGGAATAAGGCTTGTCTCAGATATGGTAAATAATAGTGTGTCCAAGTACACCAAAAACAGACAAGACATGACCAAAATACTACTACATTTCAGTGGAGAAGTATTTTTATTGGCCAGAAAGAGTAAAGCCTGAACTTTCAGTTTTCACGAGTTTAATTTCAGAAATGTGCACCCTCTGTATACACAGTCAGCAATATTTCACAATTGCTGTTGTAATCCTCTCATCTAATTTTGACTTCTAGCTGCTCATCTTTCTTAAATTGTTAATCTAGATGCTCTTGCTGTCTGTAGAGACAAAATTGTACCTCCAGAAGATAATTAATCTTGTACTGTGGTAAAAGATGGGACTCTCGCATGTGGCAAGTGTATCTTTTGATCTATTAACTCTCTGTTCTGCAGCTATACAGGAAACACAGACCTGAATTCACCTGTTTGTTCACAGATATCCAGCATCATTACTATAAGATATTTAGGATATCTTCAGGCAGCTGGTACAGAATCCTCTTGTAAGATACAAAAGCCTATGAGGATATTGCAAAGCGCACCAGACATCTATGTGAAGGTAGATCAGTAGTGTTCCTGGAGACTATCTCAAATGAGTAGTCTAATGTTTGAATGGCTTAAATTACATGCAGTGAGGCCAATCCAAGAAGAAAACTGGAATATACTGTATACTTTAAGGTAAAAGGCAGACTTTAAACTGGAGTTTGAATAGTCAATTGATATATCTCTTTTCACAACAATCTTCTATTTTGTTAGTCTTCAGAAATTTGTGACCTGAATTTAACATCCATTATATGTAGGTGCATGGCATCTGCTGTGCATGATCATGACTCAGGCTATGAGTGGCTATTTGTATTCTTGAATGTCCTTAGGAATTGTCCAAGTGTGACAAATGCTTAAAGCAGCAGTTTTACACACTTATCACTTCTTTTCCATACACATCTGGTACTGTAACAACTAAATGTATCACTATAGAGATGTATCACTGCCTTTCAAGAAAGAATTTGTCCTGGGTGCTCTTTTACATAGAGATCCTCTGTTTCTTAATTTATCCATTTGACAACTTCTCACGCACACCTCTGTTATTAGTACTTTCTATTTCATAACTGCAGGAGTGAAGGAAAAGTAAAATATTTCTTGGGAAGCTCTTCATACTCTAGGGTGTACTTTTTTGAAAGGGAGTGAACCACTGACCACAGAAGGCAAGCTTAAATTAGTGCATATCCTCAGGGCAAACCTCCTGTTCTCTGCACTTGCCTGAAGCCAACATAATTCTCTTGCTTCACTTAGTGGTGCAAACTAACCCAATTTCCATTCTCCTGTATCTAAATAGCATCTAGTTGCAGACACTTTATCAAACTTAACATTTCAAACTTTGGTTAATATATATACACTTATCCACCCCTGTGCCATCAGACTGATTTTGACTTCAACTTAACATAACTTGTTGATAGCAATAGATATTTACAACTTTTAGGTTTTAATAGCAAACAATTTGTTATTGTGTATATGTATGCATGCAAATAGAATGCTGTGAAGTATGGATTGTGCTAGATTTGGATTGTTTCTCTAAAAGAGTTTTCATCTTCACAAGATATGTTTGAAGCATTTTGTATATATCTAAAGAATAAAAATAATTGTAAACTACTACCTAAAGTTTGGGGATTTTTTTCTGAATTTGATAGGTCATCTAGTACTTTTTATTTGATAATAAAATTATATCATTTCAGGGTATTGAATTAATGTAGGTAATCTCTTTTTTTTTTCCTTTTCCTTTTATTTTTTTTCCAGATGGAATGAATAAATAGAATTTCCATTTGAGAAAGATCTACATCTGAAAACTTACATGTTTCCGTGATAAATGACAATTATCTATAATAGCTGCATAATTATACATAGAAAATATTTCCTCTATTTCAAAGTGAGCTGCTCTTCTTTTCATTCTCTCTCTTTCTTTCTTTCTTTCTTTCTTTCTTTCTTTCTTTCTTTCTTTCTTTTCTTTCCTTTCTTCCTTTCTTCCTTTCTTCCTTTCTTCCTTTCTTCCTTTCTTCTCTCTTTCTTCTTTCTCTCTTTCTTTCTCTCTCTCTCTTTCTTTCTGATTGATAACAAAATCTGGCCCTGATAATGTCTTTTGACTCATAAAATCAAGATGACAGATGCAACAGTGGTATGAATTTGTTCATTGTCTCATTATTTTCTTTAAAAGTTCATAGGATTGTGTCCAGGCAGGTCTTGAAGACTCCACATCCTCCCTGGGCAGCTTGTGCCAGTGCTGTGTCACTTTCACAGTGAAATAGCTTTTCCTTATGTTTGAATGGCACTTTTCTTGTTCCATCTTCATCCCATTACCCCTTGTCCCGTTGGTAGATACAACAGAAAAATTGGATGCCCTAATCCCCTGATATCCACCATTTATGTACTTGTCATCAATGAGATAGCGTCTCAGTCTCCTCTAGGCTAAATAGACGTAGTTCCCACAGACTTTTCTCATAAGGAAGATGTTCCAGTCCCCTGATCATCTTGGTGGCCCTGCACTGGACTCTCTCCAGAGATTCTCTGTCCCTTTTGACCTGGGGTGCCCATATGAGGCCTCAGAGATAACAGAAAAAGTCTTTTGAATCAAGACAAAAAATTAGGTATGAGTCTAAAGTGAAACTTAGTTCAGGCCTTCAAACTGTAGTCCTTTATGTTCTCCATAGGTTCCTGGACTGTTCCTGAGAAATTCCTGAAAAACCTCAGTTGCAACCACTAATTTCACTACATACACAGGTTATGCTTGTGCTCATACTTGAAACTACATTTATCTCATAACTCAATGTAAACAGATTGTGTGACTCATATTGCTATTGAAGAACTTGCTAGGAGATGGAAGGGAGGATTTATCTAGTCAAGTCATATTCTGCATGTAAAAACAAACCAAACTATACTTCTACTTACACTGAACTAGAGAAGTTTTTTTGCTTGGACAAACCTAGTTTTATTTGAAGAACAGAATAGTAACTGGGAGAAGAGAAGTAAAAATCGCAGGACTCTGGTATAAGAAACAGCATGAAGAGTAGACTACTTTTACAGCAGAAGAAGAAAGGGAAATCTTGTCTCATATTTCATCATAGTATACTGGCTTTGGAGACTTTGATGAGACTACTAAGTAGAAGGCTTTGCAAGGGTCTATTTTTTTGACAAGGTCATTGAATCATTTATAATTGTACTATGGTTTGCTGCACTTTGGTTTGGGCTTGACCTTTTCTTTCAGTTTTGAACCTTAAATATCTTTAAAAAGTTCTTAGAGAGTTTTTGCGTGGACATTACTGTTCATACTGCTCAAGTCTGCTACATGAATGTGTCAACTCATGCCAGTAATGACTGATAAAACAATTCTCAGAGAGCAGCATGTGGTGATCTTTATTGATTTGGGGGATTCACACAAATATTCTGAAAATTTTACTCAAAACCTCTTATGTGGTAAATTTATAACACTTAAGAAAATTGCCACCATATGATTCATCTTCAGATTGTAGAAACTTTAAAAATTAAGTATCCAGATGGTGGTTTCTGTGCATTAGTGAAGGTGTCAATTTCTAGCAAAAATAGTGAAGACTTACTCTTAGTATCTTGCCAGAGAGGGGTTTTTCATGAGGGCATATAGTGAGAGATGTCCTTTGTTTGGCTGGAATAGAATTAATTTACCTAAGGAGTGAGGAGGAAGCATGGCCAGGTCAGCTGACTCCAGTTGATCCAGGGAATATTTCACACCACACTGACCTCAAGCTCAGAATATATCTGGGGGAGTAGTTTTTATTCAAGATTGAGGATTAGGTTCCAGGTGGTGAGTAGTTATAATGTGCATCTCTTGCTTTGGATACTGCTTTGTTAGTACCATTGTTAAGATTTTTTATTCTCCTGTTGTGGTGTTCTATTAAATGATCCTTATCTCAGTTCACTGGTGTTTACATTTTTCTTCTGATTTCCCTACCTATCTGTCATGGTTTGACATGACAGCCTTTTCTGGTAAGGGGGAAGGGGCTGTAAAGATGGCGCCTGTAAGAAGTTGTTTGCAACTCTCCCCAGCTCTGAGCCAGACCCACATCTGGGGCTGAGCCAATTAGACGCCTCCACGATCACTTTTTAAGAAGAAACCGGAAGAGGAGGTTGCTTTTCCTCCATCTTTTTCCTGGTTCTTCTTTCTTCTGTCTCTTCTTCCTCTTCTGGCTGGTGGTGGTGCAAGGAGTGGGAACAGAGAGAGAAACAGCCATGCAGACTCCAAGGACAGTGATGAAAGAGAGGAGGAGGTGTACCAGAGCAGAGACTCCCCTGCATTCTATGGAGAGAATTGGAGAAGCTGAGATATTCACCAAGGACTGTGTCCTGAGAGAGGGACCCCATATCGGTAGAAGAAACTGCAATTGTGATGAAGAATCTATGCCAGAGATATTTACCAAGGACTCTGTCCCGAGAGAGGGAACCCATATCGGCAGAAGCCGCAGCTGCTGGGAGTGACCCACACCAGAGNTTCCTACTTTCCTCTCTAAGTCGAGTACTGGAGTTTGTTTTGCCCGGAACCGTAATTGGCAGTAAGCCTTCCCTGTCCTTGTTTTAATCCACAACAACCTTGCTTATCTTTTTACTCTCATTTCGCTGGGGCCTCCACCGTCCTAACGAGGGTGGAGGTGAATGGGAGCACCGAGCAAGGGACTGTCGTGGTGCTGCTGTGCTAGGTGGGCCAAACTACGACACTATCCCACTGGGATAGATGTGGATTTAGATTAGATATTAGGAAGAAGTTCTTCACTATGAAGGTGGTGAGGCATTGGAACAGGTTGCCTAGATTGGTTCTGAGGGCCTCATTCCTGGAAGTGTTCAAAGGTAGATTGGATGAGGCAGGAAGGGTTGAAATCGATCCTCAAGGTCCATTTCAACTCCAACTTTTCTATAGTTCTGTGACTCTTGGTCAGTTACTTAAACAAAAGCATAAAAAAATCGTACAAAACATCACAAGGTAGCTATCCAGGACACCTTCATAAGTTTAGAAACACCTCAATGGACTTAAAAGTCAGTCAAAACATTTAGAATACCAGCTGGAAATCAAGTAAAGTACTTCTAAGATAGACATTGTACATATAGGTGACTGAATTGAGACTGATAAATTTATTCTAGAGAGCTATTCAGCTCATAAAAGACAAGTGTCCTATGTTAGGGAGAGCCCTCTAGATCCCAGAAATTGTGTTAACTAGGCTGCACTAGACACTTGAATAGATTATGTGTCATGGTTTATCAAGGAGTTGCTTTTGCTTAGTAACAGGAGGAGCGGGTTGCAGTGAAGACCCGGTAAAAGTTTTTTAGACTCTCCCCCGACTCCTTGGTTCAGACCCACCCCCCAACCCGGCTGGGCCAATCTGGCGCCTCTGCGATCACTATTTAGGGACAGGAATTTGAGGTGCCAGGCAGGAGGTGTAAGAGTGGTAGAAGATGGAGGCGACCATGCAGACCCCACAGTCGGAGAAGGAGGAAGGATGGAGCATCAGACCAGAG
>WBNH01012189.1:60601-110277 GCA_013401255.1 Urocolius indicus
CTTCATCTCTGTACCATTCTGTGTTGTTTTGTTTTGGTTCTGGTTTTTGGGGTTTTGTGTTTTAGTTGGTATTAAATTATTTTCTGTTTTTCTTCCCCAAGCCGAGTAGCCTGGTCTGTTTTGTCCTGCACCTTAAGCGGCAGTTAAGCCCTCCCTGCCCTTTAGCAATCCTCAAGTCTTCGGTACTTGAGGCTAATCGTGGTCTTTTGTTCCCTGATGGGCCTAAACCACGACATTATGTAAGTAACATAGGCATCTGCACTGAAATAACTTCATCTAGATATCAGCAATCTGGAGTTAAATGCCATTCTTTCTGTCTCAACAGGAAAGCTCTTAAGAGTAAATGAAGGAAGTTCCTCCACAGAAAGATTTCATTTCTGGAATTCTCTTTTATGTGAATCTGATGAAGGCCTCAAATAGCATGAAATTTAAGAAATTCAATATTTAATCATTCACATTTTTTACACACTAAAAAATCTGTCATTCCTTAGTATTTAACTAACTAAATAGCAATCTCTGCAGAAGAAATTGCAAGGACTTGTTAAATTTTTTGCTTTTCATGTTATAGAATATAATGAAAAAATAAAATCTCAAAGAAAATTGAAATGTGTACACAGGAAGGAGATAAGACTTACAGAAGTGCTGTTTATTCATTAATCCCAAGGGCAAATATCTAGCACATTTACTGTGAAATATTAAAGCTCTTATTGATTTGCTAAAAGAACAAGGATAAAAGTGAAGAGTGCAAATGGAAGATGTAAGCAAACCCCAAAACTACTAATTTTCTTTTTATCTGACTCATTTCTCCAGTATCAATTAACTTGGGAACTACTATGTAAAGATATTAGTTATGCTCTGCTGGAGCAATTGATCAAACAGGCTCATCACAAGCAAACCAACAGAATTATGCACCTAGACATAAAGCTGACCGAGTATATACTGCAGTCATAAAACTGCAGAAGAGTAGACTTTTTTATTATTATTATTTTCTCAGAACTGAACAGCAAGAAACAATCAAAAAAGTCTCTTGGGAGAATGGAGAATCCCAAATCAGCATTATACAGAGTCAGTATCTCACTCTTTCCTTGAAGTTCAGCACTGTCAGCCACAGTTACATGTTTGAGAGGCAGTTCTATTCTGGGAAGTATTTGAAATTTAGGAGAAAGTGAATTGTTCTGTGACCAACATATGCTGAACAACCTATTGTGAACAGGATAAGGGATATTCTTCCATTTCATACACCACTTCATAATCTCAAACGAACATACACATATCACGTATAGAGGAAATACCACTTTGACTAGCACATTGCAGCATTGATCCTGCTCTCTGACTACATATCAACTGATAAATAACCCAAATTTAAGGCAGGGTTTGGTTTTTCATTTGTTTTTTTCTTCTACCAATGCTAGTCACCACGTAGTCTTCAGTTACTGATACATTAAAGGATTTTCCCTGACACTACTGAACCTTTTATCACAGACAAATGACAAAGAAGTAATGTGATTGACTGAAAAGAGCAGCCCATCTTTGATCTAATGAAAGAAGGTTCAGGCTATTCATATGCTCAATTGCACTCATAAATTATACATTAATGCTGAGCCACTTGGATGGTCACAGTAGCTATCATAGCCTCCTTGCTTGTCTTGCACTCAATTTCCAGAAATTTGCACATATTTCCTTTCAGTCTTACCCATACAGTGCCTATTCTCAATAACAAAAGACATATTCTCATTCAACTCTTGTCTATTTGTTCCAACCCACTCTAACTCAAGAACATCCTATACAGTTCAACTCCAAGTAAATATATCCTTTAAATGCACAGGAAAATTTGATGAGGATTCTTTTACTTCATTTTCAGTAAGAAAAAGACAAGTTACTACACAGCTATTTTGATGATTACAGGTGTATGTAACTTCTTTGCGTCCTTATAATTAAAGGTCAAAGACACAGACCTCTTTATTTTAAAATTTATGAAGTTCCCATCATCATTCCAGTTATGTTCCTTCCAAATTCAGCTATTACCTCTCTCTGTGTCACAGTACAGATGGTTTCCTCTGAGGTGTGCTCTTTACAGTACTATAAAAATCAGTAAAACAGTACCAAACCATTGATTCAACTGCTTTCTTCCCTGTAATCCACTGAAAATCTCTTAGAGTTTTATGCTGCTGAAAATCACTGTAATACGCATCTGCCTTCCATTACAATATCTAGAAGAAGGGCAATGACTTCAGTCATTTTTCAGTGGTAAAGAACATTTTGGGTAAACATGAGACAGGAAAAGATGATAAAGATAGGTAGTCATTAACTTGTTATTTGTTATAATTAGAAAAATTGATTGTAAAAATGGGTCTTAAAGTGATTTCTAAACATAAATTTTTGTATTATACACCTTGAACTCTTAGCTCTTACAATAAAAATTACAATCAGACATTGCTAAACTAAAATAGGTCAACAAAATAAATCCATTTCACTTTAGAACTAATGAGATGTACAGTTTGTGTTTAAGCTCTTTTGTTTCCTCTTCACTTTCAATTTGAAAGCAAAATCTAGAACTGTAATTGAATAACTTTTGAGAAAGAAAAAAATCACAATGGTACTTCATTAATTTTAATTATAGCAAATGAATTGCATGTTATATCACATAGTATGAAAACGTCTAAAGAGAGATGAGTATTCTCCCTTCCAGAATAGTTCAAAAGCAAGGAAAAGTTTGAGTTAGGAAAAGTTAAGATCATTCATGTGATGTTACTTATCAAAATGTCAAGCATAACCTGAAATCTTCCTGTCAGCAGTGCTAAAATGTCACTAAAAAAGAAGGTTACAAGGCAATGCAGAACCTTTTCCTTTAGACAGAGGTGTGATTTGAGTTCAGGCCTGTGAGTAAAGAAACAGTGTTGTAACACAAACTTGGAGAGCATATACCTTTCGTGGTATTGGACAGAACCCTTAATCCTATGTAGCATTTCTTCCAGAGCAATATAAAATGAATAATATTTACCTGAAATTGCTGCTATCCAGATAGCACATATCTAGTGGGACTAAATATTTGTAGACCTAAACAAGCAAAATTCCATTAACGTGAACACAGTTGCAGTTGCATACCACTGCAATGAATTCAATATTACATGGATAGATGGCTTAGCTATGTAAGTAAACAAATAAATAAAGAAATGATAACTTTTGTTGTTTCATACTTATGTGACACATTCAGACAACTACAGTTCAAAGCATTGACTCTAGTCACAATGAATATACAAGATATCGATCAAAGACATTGAAGTTTTTATTTAACAAACTTTGCTGACATTATTTTCCTTGTTTCTGAATTGCTTAAAAACTAAATCAGGATTTTTTTTTATTTATTGCCTTGAATTATTTCTACAAATAGTTCTTATTCTCTTGATTTAGCATGATGACTTCATTCCTTGTATCAAGTCAAATGATGATGCCATTTGTCTCGGTCTTGTTATTTCATGATATTGTTTCCATTCCTTAGCTGGATAAATGAAACATTAGGAAAATAATAACATAAAAACATGTTTATGCACTTATAAATTAGCTAGACTGAGGTAACATTGACTATCAAACTCATCTGGAATATCTGGAAATATCTGGAAATTGTGGTTCTAAAATGAGTTAGATATTTTGGTTTTCTTGTTTGCTAGGTGAAAAGAAATAACAACCTTATTGGGCAATTCCTGATTTGCCTTAAGTTTATATAATCATAGGTTCACAGCATATTTTATGTTGCAAAAGATTCCTGGAATCATTGAGTCCAACTATTAACCCTACCAAGTTCACCAATAAATGATATCCCTAGATGCCATGTTGTTATATAATTTAAATATCTCTAGACCTGGTGATTTTTAACCTGTGATTTCAGTCTGTGTGAATTTTGCTTTTGTGGTCAACCTATTCCAGACATCTGTGTCCCTAATCCTAATATCTAATCTAATATACAATAAAAAAATCCAAATATCCAATCTAAAACTCCTCTGGCGCGATTCCCATCATATCAATTTGTATTTAGTAGAAGAGATCAATATCCACCTCACCACAACCTCCTTTGAGGTAGTGGTAGAAAGTGATCATGTCTTCCCTCAGCCTCCTCTAGACTAAACAGTGCCAGTTCCTTCAGTCACTCTTCATAAGATTTGTTCACCTCAGATGTCTTATCTTTGAGAAGTTTTATCCAAACTTAAAGAAACTCAAGATGGAGGTGACGATTCAGGAAGATATAACACATTTTATTTAGATACATATTCACTAAACTGGAGAGGAAAAAAAACCAACAAAATCCCCAGAAACCTAACTCGAAATTTACCCAAATACCTATTTAAATAACAGAAAAAAAACCTGAAAGACAGTATTAATGCTAAAAGACAATATTAAGGCAAAAGGAATCCAGCTTTAGGTGAAGTATGAGCTTTGATGAGAAATACTGGTAGGAAGATGCATTTTGATATGCACTATGTAGTATGAAGTTAATTAATGGACTGTACTAGTCTGGCATAGATTTACCTTTTTACATCAGCTCTAAAAATCATAAACCCCAGTCCTTGGAGATTTAAATCTTAATTACAAATGTTTGTTTCACAAAGAAGGATATACACTTTTTTTTGCATTCTCTACAAGATTCTATGCTGAGAACAGAATGAAATAGTTAGGATTGCACAGAACAAATGTCATAGTTCTTTTAAAGTTTATTATGTACTTCATGGAACTCTAGAAATAATTTCAGAAACACATTTCACTATTATTCTACATTTGTCTGTGAAAGAAGAACATTCTTACATGCCTTTTCTTTCCTCTATGTGTTTAATGTATTCCTGGCCATGTATCGCGGTAATAAATTCTGTCTCCCTCAGATGTTACTGTTTCATGAAGAAGTGAAAAAAGGTATTAGCTCCTTTCATTCTTATAAACCACAGAATAAAATCTTTGGCCACTGGAAGTGTATGTAGAGGGTGGTCATCAGCTTTTTTATGAGTGGTATCTCACTGGGCACTAATAGTTTTAATATTGACTGATGTACGCTCGAAGAATTAGCATCTATCTAAACCAGCCTGATTTTTTTTCTAATTTTGTTAATTACTTATTAACAATTTTAATTATACAAGAATATTGTAGAAGGAATCAATCCATGTTTTTTTTAAGCACTGTCCCCATGCTGGTAAGCAATGGATGACTCTAGGTTATTATTTCCTGACAGCACTGGACAGAAGTCATGATGAGGACTAGCTGATAGTGCAGCAGGGACATTTATAATCAGATGCATAAAGCCCAGAGGGATGACATGGACACTCAGGCCCCTTGAATATTTACATTTAGTATTAAACACTTCAAGAGAAGATAAAGATTTTGGCTCATTGCCCTTTGCTAATATTTTGAAACAGTCATGCATCCATGGTCATAATAAAGGCAAAATTAACTCCACTACAAATAGAGGAGAACAGTTTGCAATTTGGAAAAAAAAACAAAAGTCACACTTAAAGCTGCTATGTTGACACTATTTTTTAAAGGAATATTTCTTCAGACTTTCGGGTCCATCTTCTTCTCAGGGACTTAACAGATCCTTCCAATCTTGCAATAGTCTGCTAAAAGTTGGCAGAAGTCTCTAATGAAACACAAGCATCAGCTTCCTCAGTAAGGACAATAGCAATCACAGCTCTTCATTTTGGTGATTTCTAAGTTAATTAGTAATGAACAAAAATATTTGAAGTAATGAAGATTTCGTTGCTAACTTTATAACTATATTTTTAAAACAATGAGAAACCACATTGTCATTGCTTTTTCCCCCCAGTCTCAACTGCTGATAAACATGGTACAGATAACCTACCACCTTATCAAAGCTATTAAACAGACATAGATATTTTTATCAACTCCTTTTGTAGAACTGCAATCTGCTTCACTGAAGAGACTGGAAAAAGAGGAAGACTGAACTGTTATTTCTTCAGTAACAGATCGCAAATCCAAATTTTCCAGTTCTGATTTCCTGAATTATGAACTCTGTGACAAAACACACTTCGTATATGGTTTTGTTTTGTTTTGTTTTTGTGGTTTGCTTTTTTTTAATAAAAGAAAATGAAAATAAACAAAATCATTTCACCAAATCCAAGGCATGACAAGAAAAAACCTTGACATCTGTATGACCTTTAAAATGGATTAGTATCAAGTAGAAAAATCATAATAATGTTCTCCAAAAGGTAAATCTTATTCTTTCTCATAAAACAGGGAAGCAGAAGGATTTCTGAATCAAAACTGACACAGAGACAAGTTTTTCCATAGCTTACAAATAGACATTTTTTTTTTATAACACTGTGACTATTACTAGATGTTTAAGTCATTCATTTTTTTTTGTTTTGTTTTTAAAGGATATGTAATTTCGATGGTGTGTGACACCTTTGAATATAGACTGTCAGTTTCTAATTATTAAGTGTTAAAGCTCAATGTTTAAGACTATTACTAAAGTGGGGGAATTTGCATCTTCTATTAAACCAGTGAGAACAGGTCAGTGACAGTGATAAAATACCAAAGCAGACAGGATACAAATGTAATTTTACATAACAGCTTACAGATTCCTTGAAAATAATGTATAGAACCAACAACTACTTCCTTTTCCTGCATTAATAAGATCAAGAGATATTACTGGAGTGTCATGGGTTTATGTGGAGATACTTTTTGCTTGGTAACAGGGAGAGGGAGCTGCTTTGATAGTCCCAGTAAGCAGTTCTCAAAACATCCCCAACTCTGAGGCAGACTCAACTCCAGCCTGAACAGGCCAATCTCGCACCTCTGCCATCATTATTTAAGAAGGAAAATCTAAGCTGAAAGAGAAGTAGTACAAGATGGAGGTGACTACGCAGACCCCACAGTCAGAGAAGGAGCAAGGAAGGAGGAATGCCAGACCAGACACTCCTCTGCAGCCCATGGTGAGAATTCAGGCTGTGCCCCTGTAACTCATGCAGGGCAATGGCAGGACTGAGAGCCACCAGCATCTCCTTGTGAGTGCACCCAGATGGATGAGAGACTACGTGAGGAGATGGCAATGGCGCAGGATGTGCTGGAGAGCCTATGGAACACAGAGCAGACCCACACAAGAGGCAGAAAGAAGCTGCAGCTTTTGGAATAAATGCACATCAGAGCAGCCCGTGCAGGGCTGCCGTGTGTGTGAGGCACCCCACGGACATGCAGGGAAGACTGATGCAGTATCTGTCTGCCCTGAGGAGAGATAAACAGCAGAAGCTATCAGGAACACACTCACTGAAACCCCTATTCCCTGCTCCCTCTGGGCTGTTCATGGTGAGAGGAGATGAAGACACTGGTATCAGGGCTCTGAAATCAGGAAGAAGGGAGGGGTGGGGAGAAGGTGGTCTTAAAGGACTAGTTGTACTGTTCATCACTGTACTGCTCTGTGTTGCTTTATATGTGTTATGTTTTGGGATTTCACGTTTATGGTTGTTACTGGATTAAATAAATTTCTGTTTTTTTAACCAAGTTGAGTAGTTTGGTCTGTTTCACTTGGGACCATAGTGGCATTTGAGCCCTCCCTGTCCTTAGGTTATTCCAAAGGCCTTTGGTACTTATGGCTGATCATTTTCTTAGATGGGCCTAAACCATGATGGTAAAATTGTGTCAGTGTTGTAATGACTTGAATTCTTCTTGAACTACTCACAGAACGGAACAAATAACCCCTCTGCAATTACACTACAGTCTCAGTGTTGACTCCTAAATCTACTAATAAGAGTTTTGTAGATTAAGCAGTAATATTAACTCCTATATTTGCCAGACATTGCTACACTGAAGAGGCGTGAGGAATTGAAATGGGTCATTTCATAGAATCATAGAATGGTAGGATTGGAATGGAACTTTAGAAATCACCTAGTCCAACCTCTCTGCCACCTAGATCAGGTCGCATAGGAACATGTCCAGGCAGGTCTTGAAGACCTCCAAGGAAGGAGACTCCACAATCCCTCTGGGCAGCCTGTTCCAGTGCTCCATCACCATCACAGCGAAATAGATTTTTCTTATATTTAAATGGAACTTTTTGTGTTGCAGCTTCATCCCATTAACCCTTGTCCTATTACTAGCTACTATAGAGAAAAGAGAGGTCCCAATCCCCTGACACCCATCATTTAGATATTTATAAATGTTAATCAGATCTGCCTTCAGTCTCCTCTTTTCTAGACTAAACAGCCACAGTTCCCACAGCTTGTACTCATAAGGAAGATGCTCCAGTCCCCTAATTATCTTGATGGCCCTGTGCTGGACTCTCTCCAGAAGTTCTCTGTCTCTCTTGAGCTGAGGAGCCCAGAAATGGACACAGGACTCCAGATGAGGCCTCACCAGGGCAGAGTAGAGGGGGAGAAGAATCTCCCTCCATCTGCTGACCACACTCTTCTTGATGCATCCCAGGATGCCATTGACCCTCTTGGCCACAAGGGCACATTGTTGGCTCATGTTTAGTTTATTATCAACCAGGACTCCCAGGTCTCTCTCTGTAGAGCTACTCTTCAGCAGTTTGGCCCCCAGCCTGTACTGGTGGATAAGGTTGTTTCTTCCCAGATGCAGGACTCAAACAGAACCCAACAAAGAGACAATTTAATAATCTGAAAGTGTCATTGTTTGACATGATAGCAGTTTCTGGTAAGGGGTTTCTGTAAAGATGGCTCCTGTAAGAAGTTGCTTGAAATTCTCCCCAGCTGTGAGCCAGACTCACTTCTAGGGCTGAGACAATTAGACAACTCTATGATCCCTTTTTAAGAAGAAGCTGGAAGAGGAAAGCTCTTCCTGTTTCTTCCTTCTTCTGTCTCATTTGTCTTTTCTGGCTGGTGATGGTGCATGGAGTTGGAGGAGAGAGAAAAGCAACCATGCGTACTCCATGATCAGTGAGGGAAGAGAGAAGGAGTTGTGCTGGAGCAGAGACTCCCCTGCATCCTCTGGAGAGGAGTGGTGAAGCAGTGATTTGTTTCCATTTCTTTGAAGACCCCATGACAAGGGCAATGACTCACTTTGTTAAAGACCCTGCATCAGGAGCAGTGATTTTCTTTGTTAAAGACTCCATGTCAAGGGTAGTGACTATGGCCAGAGGAGTCCATGTCCTGTGTGAGAGACTCCATATTCACAGAAGCTGTAAGTGTTGGGAAGAACCCACACTAAAGAAGTTCATTAAAATTATGCCCAGAAGAGGCCATGTCCCATGGGAGGGGCTCGGTATCTGCAGAAGTTGCAACTGTGGGGAGTAACCCACGGAGGAGATATTCACTAAGGTCTGCATCCTGCTTTAGGTAAAAATAAGAAAAAAAGATACAAAAAAAATTAACTAGAGGAAAGTGTCCTGAAAGATCAATTGGATAGTATTTGAATGGAAAACATCAAGTTCTAAATCAATTGCTAGCTGGTTTAAAGCCACTTTGGTTTCTTAAATTGTGTCAGAGAAACACAGACTTAGCTTGGAACAAAGACAAAACAACTATTTTGGTTACAGTTTTTAGAACAGCTTTTTTTTTTCTGCACAGGAGTAATTTATCATTTCTGATTGGAAAGAAAAAAAAGATCATGTTTGAAATAGAAACAAAGCTATCTTCAATGCAGGCCTCTGGAGAATGTTTGGTTTGGTCTGTGTTAAGTACTTATCTTAGAATGAGAAAAGTCTAACTCTAGATATTACTTTTTTCATCTCCATTAACTACAAAAAGAAGAAAGTTAGAGTGGCAATCTCACTTACAGATTTTTAAGTTTCAGAAGTTTAGAGTTAACTGAACTAAATGTCTAGGATGTGCATTTTAGGTAGAACTCATTTAGCAAATATCTAGAGTGCATCTGTGACTCTCTGACTAGCTGTCTGCACGAAACATTTTTCTGCACCTACAAACTTAGACAGAAAAAATCTTAGACAGGAAAATCTTCTCATGAAAGCTACGTGATTTGTGTAGTTGCTTGCCAGATGCCTCGAACAAGAAAAAAAAGCATAAGGTTATCATATCTCAAAACTGAGGTAGAAGAACTTTGTGCCTGAAATTGTCCTGTTACTTTTCTGACAGTAAAATTACATGTCACACATTAATGGAAACTTCTAAGCATGAAGCCATTAGCAATTTTGAAATCTACAGAAGATCAATCATTTAAATTACGAGTTGACTTGTTAAACTTCTAATTTATTTATATTTAAAAAATAATAAAAATTAAGTAACCAAGCTACTCAGAAAAAAATATATGCAATATTATACTTAATTCCTTAATTATACATCAATTCACTTTCACAAGATAAGCAAAATCAAATATATTGAATGAGTCCACTAGAACTGACTGTGCAACCAAATGTTCCATTAGTTTTCTAGAATATCAATTAAGACAGGTTACCACAGAAATTGTGAGAGAAAAAACTCAAGTGAGTTAGTTAATCATATTTACAAATGGACCTGTCGTATAATAGCTCAGTTTGGCCTTGGTGTCTTTGCATTTAGAAAGAGCCATTGCACTAAAGCACTGATTCGCTAGACTTTTCAAAAAGCTTTTTCTATATTTTATGACTTTACACTACACACATTTCCTTATAAGCATTTTTCTTACAAGTCTGTATGACCTTCTCCTGTTTTAAAATACTCTTTGGTATATTGTATATTTTTTCTTAAGTTTATGGGAAAGTATACATATATCTCTGTGAATAACTTTTCTGTATGCTTTTCATTCACTGACTTATTTCAGTCTGTCAGATGTAAATTAATCAGTTAGATCCTTGATTCCTCAAGTGGAATATCATGTTCTTCAAGGTCCAAAGCACTGTGACCCATTAGATCAATGTTCCCAAGAAAAATCTCTTCTCCTCTCCTTTATTCACAGTAAAAAAAATCTGAAAGCTGTGTTTTCTCCACAGGTACCACTGAAACACACAATTACAAATTGTCTCATTGTTGAGGTGGAGAAAGGTGATAAAGTTGGGAGTTTCACCTGTTATGAAGCATCTCCTGTGCCAACTGAGGTTAATTTAAGCTCATCGACTATTTCTGTCTTTCATTTTTATTTATGTTGTGCAAGGAACAGCTGGTGAATACTTTCTTCTACTGTGGTGTTTTTTTTTTTTTTTTTAATTATTATTTTTAAAAAGCACAGTATTATGGAGTACAAATGATACTAGATACACCCTAGCAGCAGCTGACCAGCTGTCACTTCATTGTGAATTTCTATCCAGATTTTTTAATTTCATTCAATAGTTAGTTAAAATGGGAATGAGACCTTGCCTCCTTCCCAGATTGTGGTGAATGACAGAGTTTTGTTTTAGGCCAGTGATGTAATTGTCTTTCAGTTGTCCAGGATATCACCTTGGACAGAAAAACGGTGTACCACTCTATTAATGAGCCTTTTAAATCATCAAACAGAATAAATAAATAAAGCATTTGCAAGCAAACAAAGAAAGCAAATCTGCACTGTTTAGCAGAGCTAACAAAATAGTGTTTTTTTTAAAGTAAATTTGATACATCAACAGGAGGCCCAAGTTAAAACGTAGCCACATACTGTAGCTGTTAAAGTTCAAGCCAGGATGGGGCTCTGAAATGTATGAGGGTGCTGGAAATGTCCCACACTTTGTAGATTTTCTGGGCATATTACAGCAACAGCTGAATGGTTCAGCATGTTGATTTTTGAACTGCTGAGAGCAAGTGGCTAGAACCAGAAGGTAGGATCTCTGTTCTGTATCTGGCTGGCTTCAGTACCTGGCAAAAGGGAAAGAAACATCCAGAAAAGTTTAAAGGGAACAGCTTTCAGCTGCCATGTAACCTTTGTCTGTTGAGAATAAGGAAACGCTTAGAATCTACATAATGCAGGCAATACATAAATGTGTTTGGTTTATACATATTTTAAAGATGTGACACATTACTTGACTCACTAAAACTTTTACTCTGTATAGATTAGATCTAATAACAGTTTCTACGACTATTATTCATACTTAGGGTGAGAGAAAGAAATTTGACCAAAACTGTTGTCCAAAGCAATATGCAGCTAGAGATGGAAGAGAAGAGAAAAACATTCCACGCTTTTCCTACCTTGCAATAGTTGTGCCATCGCTCTGTCTCATTCTAGAATTTCTAGCACATATACTACAAGCCAAACAAGTATGCTATATCTTGAGAATAATTTTTTTACTAATTTTTTTATAAGTGTGGTGGTTTAGCCCTAACTGAACAATAACCAAACCACCCAGTTACTCCTCCCCAACTCAGCAGGATGGGGAGGAAAATCAAGAGAGAGTTGTAGAACTTTCTGGGTTGAGATAAGGACAGTTTAGTAGAACACCACAATGAGTAGGCAGTTACAATGATGGCCAAATGACAAAGAAAAATGAGCAATGCCCAATGTAACTGCTCACCATGTTCAGCCCAACGCTCAGCCCGATGGCAGAACTGCAGTTCCTGCACTGGCCACAGCACCACCCCAGCACAGCTGCTGCCCTTATATCCAGAGCATGATGTCACATGGAATTGAATAGCCTGGCCACGCTCCCCCAGCAGCAGCTCGGGAGAGTTAATTCTATCCTGGCCAAACCCAGGACAATAAGCATTGTTATGTTAAGAGAAGTCAGACTGAGAGACAAGTAGGACCACTCAGAAGAAACAGGAAAACACTGTTGGGTTATTTAAACAGTGATATAAATAATTATGTTGTTTTAATTTGAGTAAACATTTCCCCCCCAAAAAAAATCCTAATTCAGGATGTATGAAATCAAGAGTCCTCTACTATTTTGGTGGCTTCCATGTTATTTCTAGAGATCTTTTAACCAGGGCATAGAAAGAAGGTTTTGCCTCCTTAAATAGTTCACTGGCTGCATTTCTTCTTTTGTATTTGTCCTTAAGTAAATTGCTTTAATTTATTCTTACACTGAAGAACATCATAATAACCATAAAAAACATTGTCACAGGATGTTTCGATGTTTGCATGCAAAGCTGTTCAGGTTTGTGGAAAGACTTGTTCGTCACTGGCATGATCAAGATGAAAATAAATGACAATGATCTAATAATATGCTGCAAAAATATTCTTGTTATCATTGTTTTATGAAACTATTTATCCCTTTCATCTATCCACTTTATGTTGTAAGTTAAAATTTTTAAGACTTAATTCATAATTAAATATTTTTTTTCTTTAAACTTGTTCGCAAAGTTCATTAGTAAGAAAACCTGAGTGACAATCCTTTCTTTATGCATGGACTTCTCAAAATTTAAATCCATGATGATTTCAGCTGTCATAAGCAACAGCAAAAAGATGGTACTTGTTAATTACAGGTACCTATAAAGTTAACTTAAGCAATGTTGGTTGGCTGCTTTTTCTTTTCCTTTTTTTTCTGGACTTAGAAAAAAAAAAATGAGTATCACAGTCGAGCTGCAAGATCTGAGGACTATAGTAAATGTCTGCCCAAGTACATGGGAGAACACACAGTGCTCTGTTTCAGTTGCCTCAACCACCTACTGTGTCAGTTGGTTTAAAGTTCAGGAAAAAAGGAAACATACCGAAACAAGATGATGATAGTCTACAAAGTGAAAGTGTTTCTCCCACAGAAATACTGATCAGAGCAACCTGTAAGAAGTCATAAACATAGACTGACACAACTGCAGACACTCCTGTTCTCCAGTGCAACAGCCATATCAGAATCATCACACAAAAACCTAGGTTAACTTTTCTGCACTATTTCTGAAGATCAAAAAATCCTTTTCTTAATGTTCCCTATTATTCTAAAGACTACTACGTTTGATTAAATAGTACCTTTTATTTCTGAATACCAGCATCAGTTCATTATCATTGTAGTGGTTTAGCTCTGGCTGGGTGATAGGTGCCCACCAAGTTGTTCTATCACTCCTCTTGCTAAACTGGGCAGGGGAGAGACAAATAAAACAAAAGTTTTGTGAGTCAAGATAAGGACAGGGAGATCACTCAGCAATTAGTGGACAAGCAAAACAAACCACTTGGGGAGAAAAGGTTTGATTTTATTAATGAACAATCAAAACAGAGTAGGGAAATTACAAGTAAAGTATAATCTTAAAACACTTCTTCTTCCCAGGACCCTCTCTCCTCCCCTGTCAGTGGTGAATGGGGGTTATGGTCAGTTCATTACAGATGGACTTTGTGGCTGTTTCTTCTCGGGGAAGGACTCCTCACACTTCCCACTGCTACAGTGTGGGGTCCCTCCCATGGGAGATAGTCCTCCACAAACTTGTCCAACGTGGGTTCTTCCATGGGCTACAGTTCTTCATGAATGGCTCCAGATCACATTTACAGATCACTTTTCCATGTAATCTGTGAAAGATCAGATCAAAGATTCATTTTAGTCATATTAGTAGTGTAGGAGGTAAAAGTCTTGTTCAATAGCAAAACTTATTGTTCCTGTTCTTCTAATTCTTCATACTGAGTTTCTCCTCTTTTACAAAACTGTTTTCAGTGGTAAATCAACCTTTCATTATACCCAGCAATGAGCACAGGTACACTAGAATATTCAATATTCTGTAAATTTCCCTATTAGATTTCCTGAAACTAATTAAAGGATGAAATTATATCTTCAAGTTATACAGCCTAAAACATTAATATCCCTTACCTCATCTGCTAAAAAACTAAGAAGTGTCTGTATGAGAGACAGATGGTGAGAAATAGAAAGAATGGATATGTACATGAAATGTGTGTACAGAAGGAAAGTGGACAGTGCTTTGATTAGGTTGGCTGAAAATAATATCCTTATTTTCAACTCTGTAATATGACCTTTTTCATCAGAGACATGATTGACACTAACCTGAAATCTAATCAAATTGGATTCCTTATTCCCAAGAAATCAGGCACTGTTCCACTGATAGCAATGGAATTTGCTGAGGTAGCATACACAGGTTTAGGAAACAATTTTAGGAGGACAATTCAGCATGGACAGTAGTCTTGGCTAAAAGAAGTTCACGAACTTCAAAGTAAAAGATGCAAGTTCCATGAAACAGCATTAAAACTTGAACCGTATTTTTGTAGGCTGTAGTTGAATGCTTTAGTTTGTTGATCTCTGTCCTTTCTTATTGAGAAAATCAATCTCAAAAAAAAATCTAATATCAATTTAACCCTTACTTAAATTTCCTTGAAAAAGTTTTCTTTCAAAGATTTTGTATTTTCTGATAAAAGATGTATTTTAAAGAAATAAAAATCAGCTAGCTCCACATTTTCTATAGCTATATAGTATCAATTATTTTATATCCTCAGCTAGTGCTTTTTTTTTCCCCAAATAATTGGTTTATAGCCTCAGTTTCATGGTGTCAACACACTTGATAATAAAGTAAAAATAACTAAAAAAGAACATTCAGCTCAATTTCCTCTATTATCCTGGCAGTATCCTGGAAAGGGGAAAATGTAAACTGCATATTCTCACACAGATATGTACATAAGAACATAGGAAAAAAAAAAGTTATTATCGAAATATATTTCAAGCAGGGATATGTAATTTATTTCCTTTTCCCTTGGGCCTGATTGTCTTTTGTGTCTTTATTTTTTCCACATAAACCATAGAACTGCAAATGTTCCTTTAAAATAGCAGTAACTGCAAATGTTCCTTTAAAGTAACTTTGAGAGCAACACTACACAGAACTGTAGGTAATTTAGGTCCAAAATTGCACCTTTACCTAATTTTACTGGTCACTGTTGGTACTGTGGTTCCATATCCAGGGAGCAATTTAGCGGAGGGAGAGGATACTGTGCATATTCTTCAGCAGAATTTGTGAGTTTTTGCCTCTAGCATTCAGGTTGGAATGTCCCTTCTGATTACAGTCTACTGTGACACTCCTGAGGATGTGACTGTACATTTCAAAAAACAGAGAAAGTGGATGTTACTTCAGATTATTACACTTTCTGAGTTAAATGTATATTAAAATAATGACTGAAACTGAGTTAAACAAATTTTCTTTTCATTTTAACACTAATTCAGTATGTCTAAATAAAACAGCGGATGAAAAATATCATTTTTAAAAAAAGCCTAAGAACAACCCTTCATTTCCATAATAACAAATATGCTTTTTTAAAACTTCTAATAAAGCAATTTCTTAATTTTGAGCATGTTTTCTTTCACTGGAGGATGAAGGTCTTAATGAGCTGGCATGGTTTTTGCTTTCATAGTTTGCCTTTCTCCTAATGTTGCTACCTAGTGGTAGTGCCATGTTTCCACTATTAGAAGTAATTTCCACTTTCTTCATGTTTCCTGATTATTCTCATACCTTCATTATTATAATAAGACACTTAAGAAATGGCTCTAACATTTTCAGTTTCAGCTACATTTTTTTTAAAAGCACAAAAATTATTTCCTTCTTATGTTTTTCAGTTTAGAACAACTATACCAGTTTCATCTCTTATACTCTCATATATATTGTTGTCTGTGACAATTAAAAAAAAATGCCTTGTAATGCTCTTTTTCTGAAACCAAGTGTCAACTGACAAATATTGCCACTAAATTTAAAAAATCTTATCCATTGCCCAGCTTCCAGAACACAACCCTGAAAACCTAAGGACTGCTAGCCTTTGGTGGTTGTGCATTGCATGTTCATTTATATTAACATCTTCTTCCACTGCTCAAACAATTTTAAGAAACTTGAAACATGAAAAAAACCACGAAAATTCCAAACTCAAAGTAGTCTTAAGCTAAATTCTTTTGACTGCTACTTTTAGAGATTTTTTAATACAAACAGAATTTGGAAACGTCTCTGCAATTATAAAATAAACTCAGAGTTAAGCTACGCTGAGTTTTAAGACATCTAACAGAGCTTGTATCTCTTGGCCTCTCATGAACAAACTGATCTTGTTTTACAAGTAAATGATATTTCTGTCTCCTATAGATAACACAGTGTGCACAAGAGAAGACATATTATACGTTGCTTTAACCACTCTCGTTATGAAAAATTTTGAGGTTGTATTTTTCAAGAATTCTTGTTCCAAGTGGGAGCCTAAGGGAACTGTGTGGGCACTGAGAGCTAAATGACCTGCAGGTAACATATGCTGTTACATACATATCACTTTTCTGTGTGCAGTGAAAATGAACCACCTAAAAACATAGCCTTTTGTTGTTTTGGTAGTGACTGTTATTTTTTTTCAGAGGAAATCAGACATTATAACATAAACAAATTACTGACTACTGTTCAGCATGCTACAAGTCAACAAAACGTCTGTAGAATTTGCTTTAGTCAAAGGTATAATAATCCTTCTGTCTTGCAAAAGAAAGCCCATGCAATCACATAATAGTAGTTTAATATTTCCCATTGAAACAGTTTGTGAACACTTCTTATCTCATAAAGACAGAATGCAAATATGAAGCTGATCCCACTTTTGTTCTTGTGCAAAATCCCTTTAAATTCAATGGGAGTTTTTTATAAGGGAGGACGACAAGCTTGGACCAGTGCTAGTAATGCTCAGTGATCTAAACAGACAGCGGAGCTGTTCTAGATTTTTGTTTCAAGTGGAGTAAACATACAGAATGCTCAGCAGATAGAAACTTCTATGTTTTCACTATAAATACCTGCAAGGCAGGCCAGCAGTTAACCTTGCAGATTAAGAAGAAAGAAGGAGCTACAGGAGGGTAGTTGATCCATTCTGTCAAAATGCCAGATGGCTGTAACTCTTTGCTTTTGTATATTAAAACTTGCCAAAAGGCTTTTTTTCTCTTTTATTTCCTTCTCTCCTTGTCTAAAACAGCATGCTGGCTCTACTGCTGGACAAATGTAACTTTCTACTCCCTCTGAAAAAAAAAAGAAATAAACAAACAAGCAAACAGAAAGGCTTTCATGGTAAGACACATCTGGTGTCAATAAGATTTTGAAGACAATATCACTCTTGGAGACCATCTCTTCACCTCTTCTATCCAGCTTAATTTAACAGATAGCACATATGTTTGAACTTTCCTAAATCTACCAGAGTGTGTTTATTCTCAACTTTACATGAGATTTAAAAATGCAATATAAAGTCAATCAAGTTCATTAGTATTTTTGTGCCTAAAATATTGACAAGCTTTGGATGAGATTCTCGACATGAAAATTTTTAGATAACAAACCTGTTTCTACAGGATGATAAATTAATCTTAAGATTAAAACAGAAGATAAAAATAACCTTTCTCTTAGCAATGTCCCTCAATAAAGCTGCTTTTTCATCTACTTTGCTACTGTTTCTCCTAGTATGTGGTCCAACATGTGGACATGCTGTAATATACAAAATGGGGAGCTGTTTGTCAGCTCTGAAAGGCTACATACTTAGTGTGCATATCATGTCATATTAAAGGTGAAAAAAAAGTTGTTATTAGTATTTTTTTGAATGTGTCCTGATTCTTAGCATTGCTTATATTTGGGAATGAATCAAAATCTTTCTCAACAAGTGCAGCTGATTCATGTTGCTCAGACTTTTCCCATATTTTGATGGTGAAAATTCTAGGATGAGATGAGCTGTTTAGCTCAATCTTAAAATAAACCTTACCCAACATAAGAGGAAGTATGAAGGCATTCCTTCCAAATGATTATGTTGGTGGGAACTGGAGATACTAGATTATATTATTTTAAGTAATTTATTAGCCAGCTCTGAAGAGCTGGTTATCATTTTTTTCTGTGCTATCCATACACTTAGTGAAAATACATTCTGACTTTGAAAACCCTTTCCAGGTGATAGTGCATCTTCCTTCATGCAAATAAATTAAATATAATTCAGTTCTGATAAAAAATACATTTTATCTCTGTACTTTTTGTCAAAATTCCTTCTTTATCACAAGAATTTTTCAGTATAGTGTTTTAGGGAAAAAAGAATAACAATTTTCATTACTGGTCACTTTGATGGGTTGTTGAGTCTCCTTCTCTGGGGACATTCAAAACCCACTTGGACGAGTTCCTGTGTGACCTACTCTAGGTGGTCCTACTCTGGCCGGGGGGTTGGACTAGATGATCTTTCAAAGTCTGGCTACAGTCAGAAAAGATGTGGAGATAGCAACACATATATATTAATTATACCTCGTTTAAACTATCCTTCTACATGAAAGAGGAATAACTATTTTACTGTGAGTTTGACCACTGTGCTCTTTACTCATACTAAGCATGCTTTGCTTAGATAAACCAACATTACATATGGAAAAGCAGTATTAATATGAAAAACTGCCAATCACTCTATTCATATATGATATCTTGATTTGTTGCCAGATCACATGAAAATGAATAAACAATATAAGTTCTTTTGCATGCTACCTGACAACTGCTGTCTTCACTAACTGACTGAAGAAATGCTACTTGTGTTGTTTCTTGCTGCTACTGATTTTGTGCTTTATTTATTTATATAGTACCAACTTGGTTTGTTACTTTTAGGTATTTTTGTTTATTTTTTACTCTTTAGTGCACTACTCCATCATTTAGTGTATATAAACTCACAGTTGCTAAGCAGAAATTTCTTTTACCTAATGGAGGACTTAAGGCCTTCATAGGACCTAGAGTAGGGATTTAATGCTCAACTTTATATTCCTTCCAACAGATAATTTTCAAAGCTATCTGAGTCTGTTTATGTTATGACTAAATTAAATTCAGTCAATATTATACATTTGATAGAGAGCTACTTTTTCTCCATTTGCAAACTTGCCATCTTGCTGCTAAGTAGCTGTTAAAGCCTACAATACCATCTCAATAAAGAGTAAATTAAGCAAAACTGAAATACTTACAGAAAATTTCCAACTTATGTAGTCACTTGTATATTATATATCCTATGTGATGAATTTTGCATTCATAAGAAGGATGACGAAATATTTTCTATACCAGCTGTAACTAGGATACTGATACATACCCAATACCACTTGATTTTGAAGAAAAGTTGCCACAGAAGCTTGGGAGAATTAAACAAAGCATGATCACTGGTACTGAAAGATTTTGAGCATCTGTTGGATTTTATGCAAATAAATTATGCAATTGAGTATAACCATAAACAAGTCACATGTCTAGGAGCAAAGAACTAGGGCAACACATACAATTACTAAGACATAAACTGTGCGCAACAGAAAACAAGGTGAATGTGGGTTCTCAGTAGAGGTAGTGCCCAAGAAGCATTTTCTTCCCAATTTTTACATATACTGAGTAAAATGGCACTAAATTATATTATCTATGAATTTGCAAGATAGAGAATATTTGTGAATCCTATATGTGACTCTATGACTGAGATATCTGTGATTAATAAAAAACACACAATATTGAAGCTAAATTTTGGAAAGGAAATTGCTTTGTAAGTTCTGCTGCACAGTCTTGAATCAACATATTCTTCTGGAGATATTTAGAATAGTTTTATATTATTTAAAAGGATAATCAAGGAAATTTAAGTTAAAAAAAACTTAACATATAGGAATAAGTAAGATTATTGTTAAGATTTTGTATAGTGTAAAGAGTTATGAGACCATATTCTCCACATATTACAGAGAATTAAGCATAGAAACCTCTGAATAACGACTGGAGGAAAAAAAAAAAGTAACTTTGAGAGTCTTGAGAACTATCTGTTGAGTTTAACATGGAAAGGCTTAAATAGCAGTTTTAGTATCATGTTGAAGTATATGTAAAGGGGAAAAAAAGAGGAAAATCATTCTAACGAGTATGAACAAATGAGTTTCTATGACAAAAACTGGAGGGTTTTGCACTAATGAAAACAAAAAAAAATTTTCAATTATTTTAAATGTTACTTTTATTCTGTGGCTATAATTGCATTAGCAGCTCCCAAAAATTCACAATCAGTTACAACCAGAATAAAAGCCCAATAATTATTCTCCCATCAGGACAGGCTAAGATACTTCAGTAGGACTCCCTTTGCCCGATATTATGCATGCTTCTTGCATCTCATGTTCTCAGAATGAGTTTCAAATCCAATTTAACATGTTCCACAACCCAAATTTCTGACATAGATTCAAATTGCGCCAAGTGAAAATACTGGTTACTTTGTATGTTTGTATGCAGTACTCTTTATAATGGAGCATTAATTTCCTGGTTTGTCTGTCAAGTCTTTGTTGTATATACATTGAGCATGGAGTTAATGAGATTAAAGGACATTAAAAAATGACTTTTAATAGAATCATGTAATTAGGAAAGAATCTGTTTTTCACATTCTGAATGTCTCTTACTGTCATATAATAATGGTATAGATTATTGCATGGAATTTTAAATACTAGAGGCTGACTTTAGCATTTAAAAATCTAAAGGAAATTATGTGAAAAAGCATGTGAAAAGAAACAGCAATAATTTACCCAAGGAAATTAGTTTTCTTTTTTTTTTCCTCATATTTCTTTCTTTTTCCTACTGTAAAGATGGGATTATGTGTTATGAACTATTCTTGGCCCATATGGCATCTCTCCCTCACATATTATGTTCTACAGTGTCTCTAATAGTTGATCATAGTTGATCATTGGATTAAAGATAATGCTTGATATTACACTAATCTTGCTTCAGAACTTGCTTCTTTTGATGATTCACTCTAAAAGAAGATATTTTCAACGAGTCTTTCACTATCATATTATTATGGTGGACATCAATCAATTAATTAATAGCATTTTCAGTCTCTGTGTATTATGTATGTAATACTTACTCCAAAGGCTCCATTGAGATATTTTTATGTTTTAACCGCAGCTGGCAACTAAGCACTACACAGCCATTCACTCACTCTCCCTATTCCAGCAGAACGGGGGAGAGAATCAGAAGACTGAAAGTAAGAAAACTAGTGAGTTGAAAAAACCCCAGTTTAACAGGAAAAGCAAAAGTTGCATGGACAAGCAAAGTAAAACAAGGACTTGACTCTGTGTATTGATCAGCAGTAATTAAAACTTCTGTGTTATCAACACCGTCTCCAGCACAAAGCCAAACATAGGCTCATACTGGCTCCTATGAAGAAAACTAACTCTATCCCAGCCAAAACTTGTACAGATATATTTGAAAGTCTTAAAGTGGACTTTATTGAGGTCAAGTGTGGAGTCCAGTAAAGGGAAATTCAACCTATGATCCACAGATGCTTTGGGAAATTCCTAGATTACATTTATATGGTCAACATATAACTTAAAAAAATCACAAAGCTTATAGTCACATATATATAGTCCGTCACATATAGTCAATACATCATAATGATCCACAAATGTAACGGATGGAAAATTCTGTTCTAGTTTAGCTATTTGTATCCATATCTTATTTTCCTGCTTTTATGAAGCTATTTGGAATTACTAGTTAGACAATACTTCAGGCTAGTTTTTTTATGAGAGAAATTGGTGTTCCATTCCTAACTTAAGTTTAAAGCCTTTTTCTATTTCATGACACCTTTTTCATGATTTGTGCTATTGGCACATTTATTGTTTTTAAATTTTACACAATATCACTAGATCTTAACACACAGATAAGGAGATTATACACAACTGACTAACTTTGATTATTATATATGTCAAAATAACACGACAACTGTGAGGGCCCAGGTTTCAAAAAGTTAAATAACCGAAAAATGCTTGCTCTTTTTAATGCCTTAGCCTACCTCAACACTTGCAGTCCTTAAAAGGCAGGATAATTGTTTGGTACTGAGTGCAACTAGAAATCAAGTACACAATGAAAAACGATATCCACTATAAGAAGTCTTGTGTTGAAACAAAGAAGAGGGAAGAGATGTGCAGAGAAAAAAATGAGGCATACTTCCATGATTACAGGAACTGTGACATTGTTATGCCCCCTTCCCAGTCTTTTGCCCTTATGACTTCAAAAAGCACTTTACAGCCTAGTTAGTGCAGTGTGTTCTGGGGACCAGTGTATTCTGGTAACAGAAAAGAGAGTTTCATTTTAAAATGCCAAGTTGTGCTAAAGCAAAAGTTTTTGCTGAAGATGTATCGACTTCATCATACTCTACAAACAGGGCAGCCAAAACAAGATAGTAAAAGATTTCCTGTGGATGGTAATAATTACCACAGATTCAGCTGCATAGCTCTTTCTTGGGGAACATTATAGGTCTGTTAATACTCTTTCCTTTATAATGGTAAGTGTCCTGTATTCTTTGTTCTGTGGATCTGTTGTAACAAACTGGATCCTTGCAGAATTATTTTATTAACTTACAGCATGAAATAAATGCCAAAAGCAAATGGGCCTCCTGGACACACTCTTCCTTATGCAAAATAAAACATTGTATTCTTTGAGCACCAATTATTTCTCTAGAAAGTAGTATTTCTAGATAAATAATTGGTACTCAAAGAATACAATGTGTTATTTTGCAACAAGAAGAGTGTGTCCAGGAGGTCCAAAAGAGTTCTTCTCCCCTTCTACTCTGCCCTGGTGAGGCCTCATCTGGAGTCCTGTGTCCACTTCTGGGCTCCCCTGCTCAAGAGGGTCAAAGAAGTTCTGGAGAGAGTCCAGTGCAGGGCCATCAAGATGATCAGGGGACTGGAGCATCTTCTTTATGAGGAAAGGCTGTGGGAACTAGGACTGTTTAGTCTAGAGAAGAGGAGACTTGAGTGGGGGATTTGATTAATATTTACAGATATCTAAATGATGGGTGTCAGGGGCTTGGGACATCCCTTTTTTTCTATAGTAGCTAGCATCAGGACAACGAGTAATGGGAATACAAAAAGTTGCATTTAAACATAAGAAAAAACTATTTTTCTGTGAGGGTGAGGGAGCCCTGGCACGGGCTGCCCAGAGAGGTTGTGGAGTCTCCTTCCTTGGAGGTCTTCAAGACCCATTTGGACATGTTCCTGTGTTACCTGACCTAGTTGGACCAGCTTTGGTAGGGTGGTTGAACTGGATGACGTTTAGAAGTCCCTTTCAACCCCTACCATTCTGTGATTCTGTGATTTTCCAAGGCTGATTTTAATAAAACTATTGGAACTACTACAGCTAGAACTGTGCATGTTGCTGACAGATCTTCTTCACCTCAATCAAATATGGTGATCCTGCAATTCTTCTCCCAAGGTTTCAGACATCTGTGATCAAGCCATAAGTACCACAAACCCTGAAACACTCTCAGGACATGAAGGGCTCAACTGCCAATTATGATCCCAGGCAAAATAGACAAGACTACTCAGCTTGTGGAAGAAAACAAAACTTGCTTTAATCCACCTCCAACAAAAAAATAACAAACAGAAATATCCAAAGGAAAAAAAAGCAATACAGAGTAGGGAAAATGATGAAAGTACAACCAGCTCTTTAAGATTCCTGTTCTTCTACCTCTCCTCTCTTCCTAGGTTCAGAATTCTGATCCCAATATTTTTACATCCTCTACCCATAAGCAGTGCTGGGGGCAGAGAATGGGGGGTGCAATCAGTCCTTTTGTGATGCCTCAACCAGCTTATCTCATTCCTGAGGAGGGCTTCTCGATGGTCCTCCCCTGCACCAGCACAGGGTCCCCCAAACACTGGGTAGCTCTGCATGGACTGTTCAGATTCAGCACTGTGGCTCCACTTCATTTCCTCCTCCTGTCTGACCTGGGATTTCCAGCTTTCACCCCTTCTGTCACGGGCTATCTCCAGCCATGAACGGCAAGAGTGTCTCTGGTTCAGCATGCTTTTTTTGACTCCAGGGTCCACATAACACCTACCACTTCACCTCACCTCCCATGAACTTCAGATTTCCCTTTTGAAATAGTGATGGCAGAGGCACCAGGGTGGCCTGGCCAGGCTCGAGGTGGGTCCAAACACAAAGCTGGGGGAAAGTCGGAGAACTGCTTACTGGGACCAGCACTGCAGCCTCCTCCCCCTGTTACCAAGCAAAAGCAACTCTCCACAAATCCATGACACAAGGACTGCAGGACTTGTATGAAGATGATGAGATTAATGATTAGCTTAAATATTTGTTAGTCCTACCTGTCTTGTCGGTGTATCAGCTAGTAAATAAGTGTTTTATACTCTTATCTGTTATGTACTCTGGTTATAGCTGATTTGGATATGGGTGATTGAAAATAAGTGACACAGAAAGTGTGCGAAGTTGACAAAGATAAAACTTGTGCTTATGTTAACATGATTCTTAATATGGTGGTTGGTTAAGTTATAGGTATTTTTTCTGTTAAAGAATATTTCTTAGTGTTGATGTTACAATTCACAGTCTTAAACAAGCATCCACTTCTCAGTTCTGTGATGTAATGTTAGCACAAAAATGTGGCTGTTGCTGTTTTTTTGTTTAGTTATTTTGTTTGTTTGTTTTTTAATATAAAATTAGAAAGTTTTCTATGCTTAGAAACCCACCATTTTTTAATATCTTTGTGTATCAGGAAATAGAATGCTTGCTAAGGAGAAACCCAACCATATTCCTAAGTAATAATAGACAATACTGGTTTTGTTCTGGTTTTGATCCGCTGCTTTAGTTTTACTACTTGCAAATAGGAGTTGCTAAACAGTTGCTAAAATTTTCTATAGGCAACAGAAATCATGTCAGTATAAGCTAACATCCTCATTAAAAAGTAAAAACAATTAATGGCCCTCTGTTGGGAGAGGAACCAGATTGAACTATGGTTTATTTGGCACCACCTGAAACTGTAATGTAGCGGCAATACAGGAATTATTCATGGATGGTTTTTTAAACACACTTTACGTTGCATTCTTATCTCATCCCATTGATTTCTTCAGAGCAGTACATTAAGGATAAATTCTAGAGATTTTGGCCTGTAACTAGATCTTTGTCTAGCAAAAATATGTCTACAACAAATACTTTAGGAAATAAAAAAAAACAAAACAAAAGTGGCATCCAATTAGAGAACAGAAATAGTATTTGGTATTCTATGTCATCAGTCATAGAACTGAAAAGATTAATTCTGGACATATTTTACACTATAACCATCTTACAAAATAAATCTAAACTTCTAGACAGAACATTATTCAGTGAATAACTTACGTATTTTTCAGATTCAGTAGTTAGTGTTAGGATGTCGTTGTAGCAAACCAACTCGGCATTTGTTAGACTTGATAAATATCATGAACAATAAGCAAAGCTGTTCTAATGCCTTACTTTTCACACTGCCTTGTATTTTCAGGTCCAGACTGATAGTAACGTACTCCCTTAGGAATTTGTTGAAACTTACACAAATGAATAAAACATAAAAATGCTATATTTTCTAAGTTATATGTAATCTGGTATATGAGATGAATATTAAGGTAAAATTTCACTCTTAACAAGTGTGGCTTTCTTCTTCTGAAAAAAAATAAAATCCATGAAGCACCAGCTACCACTAATAATCCTACTGTTTATAAAGAACAATCTTTCTGTAATTTATTTCTACTTTCTCTATTTTTCTGCCATTCCTCTATTTCACCCGGCTTTGTGAATACGTAATAGAGAACTGAAATCTATTTTCTGATATTTCCTGCTCTACCTCTTCAACTCTTTCCTTGGTTCATCTATGCAAACACACTAGATTATTTATATTTGCTAATCCCTTACTCTCTGTGTTTTTTAAATACTGACATGTGATGTTTGACGTTTAAAAGGTTAAAAATATTTCTCTAGGCCATTATATTAAGACCAGTTTTCATTGATTTTCTTTCTGTGTAAAAAAGATAATCTAGTCATTGAGTTCTCAGGAAAGCAAGCAACCTCTTGCAGAGTGTATAACTATGGCTACCAACCTTTGGAAAGTGAAAAGAAGTTAAAGACTAGATGATTAATCTTTCCACTGCTGAGTGATGTGCCATATACAATGCATTAATGAAATGTGCTTGTCTTGTACAGCCTGATATACCTGTTGTACTCTGACACTTTCTTCAAATGCACGGACATTCATTTGAAGACTTTTGCCAGAGGTAGAACTGTAGCTTTCAGGTTTAGATTGGTGATGAGTAGGACTCAAAAGGTTTGGAATTTTGGTTTGATTGAGATGAACATCTAAATGTTCACAGGCTTAATTGAAGCTTATTGGGACTACACAAACCCCTAGAGTCTGCAAAATTGAGGTAGAAACCTTAAAAAAAAAAACCCAAACTTTCTTGTCAG
This sequence comes from Urocolius indicus, assembly GCA_013401255.1. Lineage (NCBI taxonomy): Eukaryota > Metazoa > Chordata > Aves > Coliiformes > Coliidae > Urocolius > Urocolius indicus. Next base: position 87,538 of record WBNH01012189.1, read on the forward strand.
AATTTTTAGCAATCTCAGTCTTAGAAGAAAATGCCATGAGAACAGCTTTTCACAATATTTTGGCACCTCTGCTTCCAGCCCTAGACATAACATGACATTGAAAGAACACATAGAAGCATAACCCTGACTGAACTAAAAAAAGAAAACTCTTTGAGTTTTAAAATGTGAGGCAATCTTACCACTCTCTGGAAATATTTTTTTCTCTTACTTGAACTCATTATTTACTGCTTAGTCAGGCTCTGGAGAAAGAAATTGTACACATATTAGCATATTTCATTAGGTAAAAGGCACTCATTGTTTTAATCCTTAAGACAACTAATTTTTTAATGTGATAAACAACTACAGTTTTATCTTTTAGTTATTTCTTTAAAAGCATGTGGCAGTGTTAGTAGGACAGTCATGTTTTTCTCAAAAAGACACACCACTGCAAAGATTTATGCTAAAATGTCAAAAAGACATTAAGTTTTAATTTCTTTCTAATGTTTCACTTCAATTGCTAAATAAAAAACAAGAAACAATGAATATTTCACTCAGCTCTTCACTCAGATTTAGTTACTTTTTGATCAAGTAAAAATAATTGAAAACAAACCCAATAGTTAGAGCTTCAGAAGATCTATACTATGATTAATTTTGACTAAGTTGTAGAGATTGGGATTATGCATTTATAATAACTTAGCACACAAAGAGGAAGAACTTAATTTTGAAACACACAATTTAGAGATTTCTAGTAAATGCCTTCTTGTAATCTGTGTGATACCTTTATGTACCTGGAGTATCCCATTTCTTCTACGTGTTGTATCTTGTATGTCCCCAAACATATCTCTGTCATGAATATTATCATAGAAAGCAATACCATAGGAGTTGTAGATAATAATAAATTTGTTTGAAAGTTGTATTTTTTCACTAAGGGCACACAGATAAATTATATAGTACCTTACACTTGAAGAAAATACATAGAGCCTTTAGAAAGAACACCCACAATTGAATCATGCAAACAGCTGAAAGTAGTGAGACAAAAAAAAAAGAAAAAAAAAGAAAAACTATATGAAGAAATAACATTTCATTTTAAAAGTATTTTTTCATACTTAGCATCTAATGGATTGCTTTATATAATAGTGTCAAACACAGTGACATGAGTCATGAATAGATTAAAAACTCCTCAATATTTTATGTTATTTACTTTATATTTCTTCTTATGAAACGTGAAAACGGTGACCAGATATCAAGATTTTTGTTGAAATTTTTTGATGACACAGTTCATCTAAACATTGTATACTAAATTCACACCCACTGCTTGAAAGCCTATTCAAGATTTTATTTCCCTCTCTGGGAAAGAATACAGGCAACATACTGTTAACATGTTTAGATGAGAAGAAAAAAGTCTGATATAGACATATGAAAAAAGACAGGTTCTTCTAGTAAGTTAGAAGCCTGTTGCCTGTGCGAAAAATCTTAATATGCTATAACAGAGTTACCAGCTAAAAATACTTTACGTTACTCATGCAAATAAAGGAATCCAATGTTTCCAAGCACACAAACTGTGTCAAACCAGTTGATTTTTTTTGATAAAACTAGAGGGTTTAAGTCCTTTTCCTTCACCAAAATATATTGTTCATCAAATAAATAATATATATATTCTGTTGAAGATCTGGTTGTAAATCTTTCTATTTGATTAAGACATCTTGCCATGTTGTATAACCAAATACTGCATCCACAGAATTATGGATTTTTCTAAAAAAAAAAAGCTATCCCCTTTTTATTTATTCTATCCTCTTTTTATATATTCTATACTTATATGTATATACGTAATTATACATTTGTTCCTTCTTGCACTGAAGCAGAGAAGAAGCTTTGTACATTATTTGATTAATTTACTTAATGAAGATAACCTTTCTTTGGTCAGACTTCAGTGTGGAAGTATAAGTTTTAAAAAGAAAGAGGTTGTTGATTGACTCTACCAGTGATATGGAAAAGACATTTAGGTAATTCTTCATACAATCGGAAAATCCTTTATTGTGTTTCTGATCAGGAAAATAAAAATCCCCGAATATTTAATTTTCCTTTTATTTAATTTTTTTTTTTTTTACATTTTTATGGCTAGTTTTAGAAATTATAAATATACATGAAATAAAACCATGATGAATATTGAAAAAAAAGGAAGACACAAGTATGGCTGCTGGCTAGTGCTATTTGCAAAATTACTTATGGTAATGGTTTAGAAGTAAATATTTTTCACAACAAGTGAAAATTATGAAAGAGAAGAAGATTTTTTCTAAAAAATAAGTAAGAAAAAGCACACAGCAAATGTTTATTAGTTAAAATCAGAGCAATCATCAAGTCACTAAGTGCTCTCTCAGGCAAGCCTGATAAGTCCCTACAAAATCTTTATGAATAGTTTAGAAGTATTTATGGCAATGAAAATTTGTTATAATCTTAACATACTATTTAACAAGTGGTTCTTAGTTTAAGAAGAAAAGAATACGTATTGCGAAATCTTTAAAAAAATTAATTAAACCACAATAGTGAGAAAAAAAAGCACTGCAACTTGTTTTAGAATGTACAGACACCCTGCTTTTTATTTTAGCAAGACTTACAGATCCGCACAAAGATAGTTTTAAAAGTAATTTCTCAGGAGAGAATGCAATGAGATCAGCCAAAAAGCTAATTCTCACACAGAAAAGAAAGAAGGAAAAAACAATTAAAAGAAGAAAAATATATCCAACAAAGTCATCAGATACATAAATCCTAGTGAATCTAGTTCTTAAATTTTCAACTCTTAAACACACTAATACAGCTGAAGCTTTCATCTTATTTGATTTCTGATCTAAACTTAACACTGACAGTAGCTTTCATACACATAGCTAAATTTTTGCATATTAGGTCAGATAATACAGAACAAATAAGGTTAGAAGTGCAAAAAAATCACATAAAACATGAAACTGTTTGTCATTTCCAATATATACATGGGGGAAAAGAAAGGTGAATGAATTGGAGAAAAAAACTGCAATTGCTTTTGTTAATAATTGTTTTAATAAGATTATATATCAGAAAGAAAACTTAAGAATACTGCAGCTTCTTGCTATCTCTAAACTGGATTATTCTAAATTGCCTAATTTTAAACTATAAGCTCTCTCATTTCAAACATTTAGTGATTCATTTTTAATATTCCATAAAATGTTGGACGAAAGAGCTTGGGTTCAATGCTATCAGTTACTGTGAATTCAAGTTTCAATTTCTTTGATTCGTTTTAAGTTTTCTCCACTATATATCTGGAGGCTATCAAGTACAACTCTATGTTAAAGGTAGGGTTCGATTAAACCAGTTTGCTCAGTTTGTTTTTCTGTCTAATTATGTCCAAAGAAGAAGATTTTACCTCCTATCTGAGCAATCTGTTTCTTTTGAATGCATTTATAGATGAACAATGTTTCAGAACTTTGGTATGGCTGGAAAGAGAGCGGGAGCACACCATTCCTCACCAGCCCTGGAACAAAAAAATAATGGCTCCTTTCAATAAAATTGACAAAGCCACCTCATTATGCAGACTACTCCTCAGACTCATGACAGCTAGGTGATTTGTCAGACATGATCACTGCAAAGAAGCATGCCACTGGACAGGGAATATGAAATGAAGTATAAGTTGCACATGATAAATTTCAGGTTACTTATGATAAGTTGGCCAAACTTATCAAGTCAAAGTTCAGTTATCTTCCACTATTATTTACTGCTCCAGGCAAATAGAAAAACTGAAGCAAGAGGTAAAGTTACAAAGATTCACTTGAAGAAAGGTGTCAAAAGAACAGAAAATAGTGTGTGACAAAGAATTATTAATTCAGTCTTACAGAGTATGTTAGGAGTGTATTACAATTCCCGATGTCAGGAGACAGAGATTCACTTACACTGGTTTGACTTAACATTATTAAACATGTCACGTTTAGAAGGAGAAACAGACAAGTGCACAAAGGCCAAAGGTCCAGTCGTAAAGGACAGAGCAGGTCTTCCCATTCTTTATAACTTTTCTTTGAGGGAAAGCTACTTACATTGGCCAGATAAATGCCTAATTCATAATGGAACACAGATTATAATGATATTTAAATATTACCCAAAATAGCCCTTAACTAACAAACAACAAAACCATGAATGTAGTGAAATTTCTGCTTAGATACTTTCTATTGAGACATTACAACCAGGAGAGCCATGTGACAAATCTGACAGATGAAAAGATCAGAACAGGATCTTAAAATGCAATCATGGCCTTCATTGGGGACCAAACAGCAAGACAGACTCCTGGCATAACTAAGCAACTAAACTCACTGAAAAAATCCCAAACTAAGCTACATGCTACAAAATCGTTGTGGGTTTGTTTGGTTGATTTTTTTCTTTTATAGATGCAACAACAAATAACTTCCCCACAGGAGCATTATGTGTCATGTGTACTAGTTTAGAGAAGTACATTTCCAGCTGATAGTTGCTGGGACAGAAGATTATACTGACAAAAATTCAAAAACCTTTCAGTGTTTTGAATACTTCCTTTTGTATCTCTGACACACATACAAAAAATAAATAAAAAGAGAAAAACTGTAATAGTTCCCTAATTGCTAGGCTTCCATAATGCTTATAAAACTTTATTTTCCTAAATCCAAAAATAATAACTTTTTTTTATTTATTGACACCAAAATAATTAGAGAGTCAGAGAAGCAATGCAATGTATTTCAGTTGTCATGCAGTCTTGAACAATGTCACTTAAAATGGCTGCTAAGAATGATAATGAGTCAAATTATTTCCACAGATTAGAGATTATCTAACAGAAAGGTATATGTAGTCCATTTTCACTTTGCCAGTATTCTCATGCTGGTGAGTCTCAATAATCTCTTTTTGATGGTATATTTGTAAAGTTCTAATGGTAAGATAATGACAAACAGTCTTTCCTTTTAATCGAGACTTGACTACTCCGAGTTAATTTTATGTTTATGTTGGTAATTGTGAATCAAAGCATGTTAAGATGACAGTTTAGACCTGAGAGGCTAAAAGCAGGTAGGACTCTTATGTGGAGAACTCAGGGAAAGCATTATAAACATGATGCAGCTGAAAAATAATAATTAAAAAAAAGAGTGCAAATTGAACCTTTATTTCTTCTACCACATCCACATGCTCACTTGGTGTTTCACAATCTGTCACTGTGTCATAACTTGAGTCATCCAAACCTTGCAGTATTTTCTCAGCATCAAGATGTTTGAATGTTTAAAAAGAATGTAACTGAAAAAGTGAACTGAAGAAGGCAACATCTTTTTTCCAGGAAGCAGAATTTGATCTGAAGTGGGCTGAAGGTAAACAGAACAGTCCAACTCTGAGACTGGTGTTGATGACATGAAGGAATGTAAGACCACAGCTTCATTAACAATTTAGGGCACAAGAGATTGTTTTTCTTGCAGATTTGTTTTGCATTCACATGTCAGCTATAAAGGTGTACAAGCAAGGTAGCAGTGCCAACTGGGAAGCCATCAAGACAAATCATCTTGCAGGGGGGTTGATAGGTCTTTCAGGCTTCTGTTCATGCATAGGATTCTGTTCCTCGTAGCAGCTGGTCAGAACTTCACTGTCAGTAAAGAGACAATGTAGACCTGAAGTTCTAAAATCATAAAAAATGTCTTCTAATAAAATCCCTTTCTTCCTCCATTACATTATTCTATCAAGCAATGTACAAATATTCTGAGTACCTACACTAGATAAATAGAACTGGATAATACTACTAATATCTATAATGAGCAAATTTTTACAGTAAAACTTGGCATATTGCATTATTCAAGTGCATCATTCAAGGATACTAAGAGCACAATCCAGCATCAAACAGGTTAGTATTTTTATTTTGTGCACAATCTTCTGCATTTTGCTCATGAAACATTATTAGTTTAACCTTTGGAGCACAAAACTTGCTAGGTGTTCAAAGAAAACACCTAGGAGGATAGAGTATGACTGAAAGAAAATTAGTTCCAGAGTCATAAAAACTACTCCACTTATAGAAGAAAAGAATTTCATTGCAGTTATCAGCATGTTATAACAATGATCTGTTTATCTGTAATGTAGTAAAACTTCAAATGTTCATATATGAAAAAGCAATAAGATTTGTCTAAAAATAAATGTTTTTAGAGTGTTTAAAATGCAGGTGTTAAGTTATTAAGTTTTAACATGGTATTAGTACTGTTTAAGAGAAGCTTGAAAAGCTTTAGATTTTCTGGGCTGATGCAGAAAAGATTGAGTGTCTGCCATGTACATTAAAGATTAATCCCTGTGACAGTTCAAATTTTAAAACATCACATATACTGAATCTGCTCAAATGTCCATCAGGAAATCTCAGTAACTCTGGAGTTAGATTTTTATTTAGATATATTTACATTGGATAACTCCATGCTCAAGACAGATCTTTAACATTGTGTTTTAAAGAATCCCATCCATTTTAAAGAAGAAAATGAGAGTTTATGACCTTTGGAAGAAGGGACAGTCAATTCAGAAGGACTACAAGATGCTATGAGGTTATATAGGGAGAAAATTAGAAGGGCCAAAACTCAGCTACACTATCCATCATTTACTAGCAGTCCTGGAAAAATGACAATGTCCAGTCAGATTGGAGATTGGCAAATGTGACAGCCTTTTACAAGAAGGGCCAGAAAGAGGATCTGGGGGCCTGTCAGCTTAGGTGCCATGGATGGTTTTAGAACAGTGCCATAACTAGTATGTATGGGGCTACCAAGTGATCGGGCTTAACTAACCTGATCTCCTTTTGTGACAAAGTGACCTGTTTTTTGTTTGGGAGAAAGGCTGTGAATGTTGTCTACCTTAGCTTTAGTAAAGCCTTTGACACCTTTTTCCATCTCCTGGAGAAACTGGCTACTTCTCTTGACTCATCTTGGATGAGTATCCTGGCTTGTATCTTAAAAAGTGTGGCCAACAGGATGAGGGAAGTGATTGTCTCTCTATCGTCGGCACTTGTGAAGTTAAATATTGTTTTTGATTTTGAGTCTCTCACCCAAGAGGGATATTGAATTGCAGAACCATGTCCAAAAAAGACAACAAAGCTGGTGAAAAGTCTAAAGCAGAAGTCATGATGAATTGCTGAGGGAGCTGTGGTTCTTCAGTCTGGAGGACGCTGAGAGGAGATCTTACACTTTCTACAACTACTTGAAAGGAGTCTGTAGTGAGGCGTATGTTTGCTTCTTCCTCCAAGTAACAAGTGATAAGACAAGAGGAAACATCCTCAAATTCAGCCAGGAGAGGTTTTAAATTTAATATTAGGAAAAATTATTCCTCCAAAAGAAGTACTAAAACAGGCTGCACAGGGAAGTGGTTGAGTCACTGTCCATGGAGGTTATTTAAAAGATGTGTAAATTTTCTCCTTAAGTGACATAGTTTAGCAGTGGAATTAGCAATGCTAGATTAAAAGTTGGAATTGGTCATCTTAAAAGATTTTTTCCAGAAAAAATATTTCTATGATTCTCTATATTGTACATGTTCCAGGTAGGTGACAATTTTTCAGTATCGCGTATGCTAACCATTCATAAGCTTTACTATGACAAAGCAATGTAAGTGAGCTGGTTCAGCATAATAGAAGCTGTATTTTTAGAAATACTAATATCTACTACTTCAATTCTGATATTTCTAACTTAAAAATGAAATATTTAAGGTTTTATGGGGGTTTTGTGGTTTTTTTTTTCTTTTTTTCTTTTTCTCTTTTTTAATTTAATGCAGGCAGGTTTAATAGAAAGGGTTTGGTTTTCATTCCAGCAGATAAAGCACCCAAAGATGAAATCATGCCCTGATCAGAACTAACTGCACTACGACTATGGATGAAGTCCACATGTGCAATGCTTAGACAGGCTCCTCAAAGGAGACTGTGGCATACTATTAATTCAGAAGCTAGTAATCACAGACAGAGAGGAAAATAACTCTTCCATTTCTTACTAAATGATCCATTAAATGGTGGAGTATACTTTAAGGTACAGTATTTGTGAATCTCCATTCAGCTATTGTTTGTCAGCTGCGGGTAACAAAAATATGGTCTTGAGAGAACATCTTGTAACAAGGCAGTGTTACCTAATGAATAATCCACAGAAGTCTGAAAAAAAAGAAAGGATTCTGAAATATTAATAATTTGGCAGAAAAATTGGTTTCAGCATTGAGGAAGGCTCTATAGACCATATTTATCCAAATAGTTTAGAAATATGTTTTTTTTACTCAACTCTGAGCTTCTAGGAGCTTTTTTCCACATGAATTCTAGGTACTTCAAGTTAAAGGTTTACCACGCAGACTGGATCTGAGTGGAAAGAGTGAATCAAGACTCAGAATACAGCTGTCTTAATACAAACCAAAACAGAAGGGAATGAAAACAAAATGACAAGGACTTAAAAAAAAACATCACAAAACCAACCCAAGAAAACTCAACCAAAACTGACAGCAGCAAAAAGAATACTTGAAATTAGTAGAAAGTATTTATTATTTCTAAGAGCATATATTTTTCCTTAATTCACAATAAATTTTAAAGTGGAATATATTTTCTCTATATGTAAATGTACATAAAATAAAAATCCTATGCTTACATAAAGTATAATATAATTTCTCTTTGAGTTATATGATGAGTATATTGTTTACCTATTTTATCTACTAAAGATAACTAAATATGTTTATAAAGAACATTTGTTTAAAGCACGTATGGACATAGCATAGCACAGCATAGCATAGCATATTTAGTTGTCATGAATGAATGGCATGACATATACTACATCTTTATATGCATTTTTATATAGAAGAGCTGTATAGCTGTATAGCTAAATTTTATGGTTCTCCCAAAGAATAAAATAACTGTTCTCATAACCCATAAGCTTTTGGATTAGTTGTGTATTCTTTTCTTCCTTGGTAGGTTTTCTGAAAGATATTGTGCATTATTTGTATCAAAACCTTAGTTCTTATATTGATTTTATTCAAGGATTATGGTTCACTCAACTTCAAAGTTGCTATCTTTGCTCCTTAAAATTTCTGAAATATTTTGCTAAGTTTTGGGAAAAGCAGCATAATCCCACACCTGACACAGTCTCTTGTGTACTGCACTACAAGGAAACTAGATGCTTGCAGAATATCTGTAATTTAACCCATACTCAGAAAAAACATTTCTAAAAGTAATAATTACTTATAACAAAACCATTTGTTGAATAAAGATACTTATTTTTTTGTTGTTGTTTTGTTCAATATCTATCATTTTCTATCTTTCTCTTTTCTGCTGAAATAAAACAGCTTCTGAGCTTGAACATGTTATTTTCACTTTTAAACAGATGGCTAGTAAAAGCTTATGCAACTCAAACATCTCACCTAATCATTAATCTTCATTTTGGAGCAAGTGCTGCACTTTAGTTGACAGAATTCTATAGGAACTTTGTGAAAGAAAATCCCAGATACCTCCTGTCCTGAAAGGTGCTACTGAAAGTTTACATCTTTAAATAAAGTTGAAAGGAAAGGACTAAGAACAAGTAGGAGCAAGCAGGCAGTGGAGGAAGAATAGCTACAGATGAAGTGAAAAGTCTTGCTTATTGTTTGTTTCATTACAATGAAGTCCCTGATATAAAAGAATACTATCTACAAATTCTGATAAAGCTTTGCAACTTTGAAAATGGTAATGACAAGAACAAAAAGCCTTCTTATACTCATTTCTACACTATAAATATTTGTTATGAAATTAAAACACTTTATGACATTTGGATAAGATAGTAATAAATTAAGCTTAGTAGTTCTAGTGGTCAGATTGAAAAAGAAGTGATTGTAAGAAAAAAATATAACCAAAATCAGAGGAAATAAATAAGAAAAAAAAAGACATACTTCACATATCCTTTGTTTTCATTTTCTGGAATAAAAAAAATAGTCTCTGGGGAATTATAGACAGTATTTGCTGATTTTGGTTTTTATATTTAGAAATTCAATAGGAGTCTCCTCATGAGTAGGACTTGGTAGATTATTTTGATTAAATTCTTGATTCATTATTATTTTACTATAAATTTAACATTTTTTCTCAATTATTTCCTTTCTCTATAACAAATGATAAAGGCACTTCAGAGTTTGTGGTTTTACATCATTAGTTCAAGGCTCATTAACTAGCAGATCATTAATAAAGGTCTTTTTCCTCCATTTCTTGTTATGTAGGACATCTTCAAATCTTGGTGTGCTCCACAGAAATCCAAAACCTATTTAGCATTGCAGATTAGCAATTCATAGAAGACTGATAGATCTTGTACCATCCCTACAGGTATGTAGGCATAAGAAAAAAGCAGCCTGACAAGGGCTACAGAAAAGACTTTCCATTTTTGGATAATCCAGAAATTCAAAATCTGGCTTTCAGTTTATTAAATGCTAATGAAAGAGAATTGAGGTTTCCAGCAGCTCAATATTTCAGTTCATAGCTGAAACAGATTTTTGACTTTCATAAAAAAAATAAACGTGACAGACTAGAAAGTTACACAGGATTAAATTCCTTGTCTTGTTTGTACTGTTCTGAATAGGCTCACATCTTTTACTATGGATTTCACAGAAGTCCCTCTTCAGCTGCTTTGCCAGAGTCTGCAGCACAGAAGACTGTATTCTAGCCGTCCCTTGATAAAGTCATCCATGGTGATAATATTGAAGAAATCAATAAAAAATTTAGCTGACTTTGATCTCACCCAGGCCTAGAAAATGAAAACACAATCTCAAAATCATGCATTAACAGTTTTTTATTTCTTCTTATGTGAGATAATTTGGTTTACAGAGTGATGAAGGTGGAATATTCAATTTGTTAGATCTTCCAAAATTGGAAGAAGAAAAACCAGTCTTTGGAATACCTACATATTTCTACTATCTACTTATTTCTTATAAAACAATCAGAAGTGAAAGTTAACCTACCCTTCTAATTCTTGAAGGGTGTTGTCTAAATATTAATTAACTGTAAGGCTTGTGTAGCTGGTACTTTGAAAAGCTTGTCAACTCATGGAATGAGATCCCAATGAGAAGAAAGAAAATTATCACAGTTTGTTGTTTTTTACTTTTTTAAATTTTATTTTAAAATTATTTTTGCAAGAAATATATGTTATTGGAATCTCATGCACACTTGCTGACAAAAATAAGAGTAAAGAAAATAAATTCCAATAAACATATTTATTGGCAGTTAGCTTTTTAAAACTTAAAATATGTTAGCTTGATGATATTCAGGAAGTATTTTTGATAGCAAGAAGTAGAAATACTGTTTTATGTCACTATGTGGGTTAGAAAACCTGGACAATTAACATAAACTGGTTTCAAAAATTATAAGCTTGTTAACAAAGCAAAATATTAGCCTTATAGAGTGCTTAATATAAAACCCACAGTGTGAATTTCTCCACTATACATTATGTGTAGAATGATGGAAGTGTAATGCTAAAAAAGAGGTATAGTTTCTTTCTCATTACAAGCTACTCAGAAGGCTCTATGGTTTTAATACACTCCTCTGATCTTGATTTCTAGATGAATGCTACCATCTATGACTTGAATTTGGAGTGATTTGTATTCCATACTCTGCAGATTTAAATGCACTATGTTTGCAAAATTATTGCATTATTACAAACCAGCTATCAGAGATATCTAATTTTATATCCCCTGTTTTGTTCATGTTGTTTTAATATCTGATGTGGAACTTAAATCTGACATATTGCTGCATGACTGCTTGTCTAAAAATCTACTGCTATTAATATCATTGCATTGTTCCACATTATAAAAATGTGATTTAAGAATAAATTCAACTTCCATTACATTCTCCACTTTCTTTTGAAATCAAACTTAAAAAATCAATAAATAAATAGCCTGAGTAAAACTTAATCCTATGCATTTTGTTAACCTAATTATTTTTGTTTAATTATGCAAGTTTCTTGCATACTCATTCCTGTAATCTTTCAAGTTATCAAGAGACTTGAATAAGCATTTCCTGCAGCAAGTATTTCATTGAAGGAAAAGTTTATTGGAATAACTTTCTTAATCTAGAACTGCACAAGAAATGTACAGCTTTCCATTTGTTATAAATACAGTGTCCTGTCTGAATACTGGAAAAGAGATGGAGATACAAGCACAGATGAACTCTTAGATATAATCAGTGATGTCAGAAGCTTATTTTTAAAATTTAGAAACAGTAAAACAAGAGATATAAAGACGAAGAAAGTTAGTCTTATTGAGAAATGCAGGATCAACAGCTTCCAAGAAAATGTAATATATAATGTACAGTATTATGCATTTTCTTATGCAGCTTTAGTTTTCAAGTAAGGTGTTATTGCAAGATTTCAGAACAAGTAACAGGATATCATTTTGGTTTTCTTTGTCTCTTTCTAGCAAAACAGTCTTCTGATCCTGATTGGAGTAATTATTACTTAAAACAACAATATAAATAAAATTATTTTAGATATAGCCCTTGTGAATAGTATCTGAAAATACAAAGTTTGTAAACAAATCAACCCCTTAGTAAATATTATAACGACAAATTTAAACTTTTTTTTTCCAAAACTCAATAGTAATAAATGCTTCAGTAATTATCAGTATTCTCCATCTTCTTCCATAATTATAGGTAGTGTGTTGGTGTTTTTTTGTCCTAGCATATAAAAAATTTGCTATATTTTCCACAAAACATACATTTTTTGTTCATTCTCAGTCGCAGTTAAAGTGCAATTCAACCTTATTAGGGTAAAAATTCTAATGAGTACCATATTACATCAGAAATGTTTATCTAACAGAGTTGGTTTCTACTTTTAAAATTCTTACTGCCTTTGGACCTTAGCTGATAGATACTTTTCCAGTGATTCATTTGGGAGACTATTAATATTTTCATAAAATAGGGATTGATTGAAAAAATTTCCAGAGAAAGGATCTTTTTATAAAAACATTCTCATATTAAGGAATTTCTTTTCATAATAAAAAAAGACAAGGTGAGGGTGAGGACAGAAAACTCACCTAGCTCTTGAGTTAAGGAGCCTTTCTTTCATTTTCAGTAGCCTGCATATGTATTTAAACATTAATGTAAAATGTATAATTTCAGAAGACTTGGCCCATGTTGTACTGTGTAGTTTCCTAATTCTGGTTCCTTACCGGATAAGCACAGTTGTCTCAGAAAACACATGAACCTGAGTCTACATCGCACTTGATAAATCTGCTGACAAGTGGAGATGGACTGTTTCAGACTCATATTTCATATCTATTTGTCTTGAAATTTACATGTGAAAAGTAACATTTTTCAGACATACTTTTTCTATTTATATCTTTACATAATATGAATACTGAGATATAAAATACATATGTGCAATGTACTGCTTATATGCAATGATGAGTGCTCCACAGCCTCACACAAGGCAGACCAATGTTAAAAGAGGGGAGATTCTCTTGCACCCATCCAGGGAAACCTGTCTGCTCAAGTAAGCCCTTGCATAACCTGTATACCAGCGCACACAGCCTGGGGAATAAGCAGGAGGAACTGGACATGTGGGTACAGATGCAGAACTATGGTCCCAGTGAATTACAGAGACAAGGTGAGACAGATTCCATGACTGGAGCACTGCTGCAAATGCCTATGTGTCGTTAGGAAAGACAGGAAAATGAGGCAAGGAGGTGGAGTTGCTCTCTATGTGAGAGAGCAATTAGAGTGCCTTGAGCTCTGAGGATGAGGGGCATATTGAGTGTTTATGGGTGAGAATTAAGGGGCAGGGTAGTGTGGATGACACTATTGTGGGAGTTTACTACAGGCCACCTGATCAGGAAGAGGAGGTGGATGAGGCCTTCTACAAACAGCTGAGAGCTGCCTCAAAGTAGTCCTCATGGAGGACTTCAAACACCCTGATACTTGCTAGCAAAAGCCACTCAGTCAAACACCCTGTCCATTTCTGGGCTCCTGAGCTCAAGAGGGACAGGGAACTTCTGGAGAAAGTCCCGCACAGGGCCACCAAGATGATCAGGGGACTGGAGTATATTTCTTGTGAGAAAAGGCTGCAGGACCTGGGACTCTTCAGCCTGTAGGAGGCTGAGGGAGTACCTCATCAATACTTATCAGCATTTGAAGGTGTATGTCAAGAAACATTTTTCTGTAGTGCCCAGAGATAGGACAAGGGGTAATGGAAAAAAGTTGGAACAAAAAAAGTTCCACTTAAACTTAAGGAAAAACTTTTTCTTGTGAGGGTGATGGAGCACTGGAACAGGCTGCCCAGGGAGGTTGTGCAGTCTTCTTCTCTGGAGCTTTTCAAAACCTACCTGGATGCTTTCCTGTGTGACCTGATCTAGGTGAACCTGTTTTAGCAGGAGAGTTGTCTAGATAATCTCTTAAAGGTCCCTTCCAATCCCTACCGTTCCGTGATTCTGTGTTATGCATATATGCATGTGAGTCTACAGTGTGTGTGTGTATATAACAGGACTACAGTAACATGTGCTACTAAGTTCTAAATGAGAATATCTCTACCAAACACCCTTTTGCCTTGTTCAATTATTCTAATACTGGTGTGATCAACAGATGTAGGTTGATAGGGCAACACTGATTGAACAGTGTTGTTTTTAATGAAAATTCCCAGAATGTGTCTCTATTTTTATGATATATTTTCCCAGCATCAGTATGTAATGCACTTTCCTAACACTCTCATGCCATGAATCATATATTCCATGTGATAGGCAGTGCAACAAAGGTACTTTAATTTAAGGACTTTAATAAGAGCAAGGTATTTGTGATTAAGAATTCTTGGAGTCTGGTCATTTCCACATTTTGGTGCAGATTGGACTTTGCTAATGGTTTGACTTTATTGCTGTCTTTCATTTGTTTTCTTTTTGTGATTTTTTAAAGTATCTGTGTGATATTATGGTGTTATCAGTAGACTAGAGTCTGAGTAGCATAGCTTTCATGGAAAGTGTGTGAGTAGCTGTAAGTGGATATGTATGATTCATAAAATGGTGACCATAATTTTAGGGCCCAAAGTACGTTCACAGGCTCCACAATCTCTTTCCTACCCTCTCAGGAAATTTTTCTAATCTTCACTTCAAAATGCTCCCAATTTTGAAAACCTTTCTAAATGCTGCGCAAATCAAATTAAAAGGACTTACAAAACATTTGGCATTTTTTCAGAATGAAGGCCAAGGATGCTTTTTAAACCTTTCCTTTGATCCCACTGCAAAGCAGTAGAAATTGTTTCAGAATATATTTCTCACAAGTCTGAGGACCACAGTCACCCTTTGTGTTAGTTAATGTTTTTAGCTTGCTTGTGGACAAACACTCTCAGCATAAACACCATCACAATTGGCAGTCTTGATGACTGTCTCAGCAGGACAGCCAGAGAGTTAATGGACACGAAAGCTAAAATGGTTCAAGTAGAGCTGCACAGCTCTATCCTGTTGGTAAAGCATTTCTTTTCTTTTTTTTTTTTTTCCAAAGTGCTGCAGATGGAATCTTTTATTAGAGTTACAAGGAAGAACTTGTGTCTTGGTTTTATCTTAACCAGAGAAAATAAGCTTGTAAGGAAAGGAAATGAATTTTGTGTGGTTTTTTTTTTCTGTGGTAAATGATATATTACTAATGTAATTGCTAAACCCTAAAGTCTTTTGAAATAATAGCCTATGGCATACAATATGATAGATTTGGATAATAAGATGCTGTGTTAACTCCTTTTATAAACCACAAATCTCACATAGTCAGAAGTTTTAAAGTAGGCATAAAATGTAGCATAAACAAGCAAACAAGAACATTTTAGAAAGAAGTAATTTGATGTAGTTTTCCGTGTCACAGTAGGTCTGAACATAAGCCTTCTCTGTGCAACTCAGAAGCCTTAAGCAGAAAAGCTTGATGTGTGTGGGGGGCAGCTGAAGGCAAAACATATAGTGCCTGAGGCAATCAGCAGTGTCTCTGAATCCTCTTGAATATTTCTGAAAATGCAGTAATTCAAAAGTGTGTTATGAAAACTTATATGAACTTCAGTTAGAAAAGTAAAAGGTTATGTTTCTGCCTGGTACTCAGAATTGTATGTCACCCAATGGACATAGGAATTCTTCAAAGAAATCTCATGCCTCAGTGGAAATATCTGGGAAAGAAAAAATGTAATCTCTGTTACTTGTATAGCCATTGTGAGCTCAGAGCATGCCACTGAAAAAGAAGGTTCTTAGCATTGTTTTTTTTCTTCAAAGAGATCTCACAAAATTAGTCAAGAAGCCAATAGGTGGATATATATTTCTCTGTTCTATAGTGTAATATAAGGCTGGTCACTCAAATTGCTTTTTTTTCCTTCCTTCCTTCCTTCCTCCCTTCCTTCCTTCCTTCCTTCCTCCCTTCCTTCCTTCCTTCCTTCCTCCCTTCCTTCCTTCCTTCCTTCCTCCCTTCCTTCCTTCCTTCCTTCCTCCCTTCCTTCCTTCCTTCCTTCCTCCCTTCCTTCCTTCCTTCCTTCCTCCCTTCCTTCCTTCCTTCCTTCCTCCCTTCCTTCCTTCCTTCCTTCCCCTCTTTCTCATTCTTTCTTTCTCTCTTTCTACTGTATGTCAATAGACAAGGCCATCGTCTCCATCATCTTCAGCCCAGGACCCTCCTGTGCAGTTGCTGGAGCCCAGCCTGGTGCCTCAGTGCCTTGGCATCTCTGTCCAGGCTGAGAGGTTTGGCTGCTGCTCTCTTGTTTGTAGATTCAATAAACAGAAAAGCTGTAGTGTGACCAAAGACATTTGTTTACAGCTGTTGTCATTGTGAACAATGTAGTGGGTTTCTATGGTCAGGTTTTGGTAACAGGGGGCTACAGGGGTGGCTTCTTTAAAAAAAAAAAAAAGAGCTGCCAGAAGCTTCTCTTGTAGCTGATAGGGCTAAAGCCAGTCAATTCTAAGATGGATCCACCACTGACCAAGTTCTGGCCAATTAGTGGCTGAGGTAACTTCTCTGTAAATAACATATTTGAGAAGGGGAAGAAGTTGCTGTGCAGGCGCTAAACTACAGCAGTAACAGGGAGTAAGAATACGAGAACATCTCTGCAGACACTAAGTGGAGAAGGAAAGGGAGATGGTTCCGAGGCACTGGAGCAGATTCTTCTGTGACCTGTGGTGAAGCACGTACTGAGGCAGGCCCTGCCCCTGCAGCCATGAGGACCACGCAGACCATGGAGGATTCCATGCTGGAGCACGTGCATGCCTGAAGGAAGCTGTGACCCTATGGGAAGACTGTGCTGGAGCAAGTGTCTGGCAAGACCTGGGAACACATGGAGAGAGGAGTCTATGCTGTACCATGTTTACTGTCAGGACTTGTGACACTGCAGGACTCATATTGGAGCAGTTTTTTTTTTCCCTGAAGGCCTGTTTTCCCCATGGATGAGACGCATGTTGAAGCAGTATGTGAAGAACTGTAGCCCATGGGAAGGACCCATTGAAAATTTCATGGAAGACTATCTCACATGGAATGGACTCCACACTGAAGCAGTGGGAAGTGTGAAGTCTCCCCCTGAGAAGAAGCAGTGACAAGGGCCATCTGTGATGAACTGACTGACATCTGTGATGAAACTCCATTCCCCATCCCCCTGTGCTGCTGGGAGGAAGGAGGTAGAAACCCCGGATAAAGGGAGAGTAGGGGAAGGTGTTTTAAGATTCTGTTTTTATTTCTCATTTCCCTATTCTATTTTAAATGTTTATTAATAAAGTCAAAACAATTATCCCCAAGTCAAGTCTGGTTTGCCCATGACATTAATTGCTGAGTGATCATCCTGTCCTTATCTTGACCCTGTGAGCTCTTTTCTTTCTTCTGTCCAGTTTAGGAGGGAGAGTACACTTGGTACTCAGCCAGGATGTGGTGATTTAACCATAGTTCAGTGCAAGGTGCCCACCAAGTTGTTCTATCACTCCCTCTCCACAAAATTCTTCAACATGGGTCCTTCCCATGGGACGCAGTTCTTCACATACTGCCCCAAAGTGAGTCTCATCCACAGGAGATACAGCCCTTCAAGAATGAAATATTCTACTGTGGGTTGCCCACAGGGTCATAAGTCCTTATAGCAAATGTGATCTCTGGCATGGGCTCCTCTCTCCATGGGCTCCCAAGTCCTGTCATTAACTTGCTCCAGGTGAGCTTCCCACAGAGTCATAGCCTCCTTCAGGCTTCCACCCACTCCATGGAGTCTTCCATTGTCTGCGAGTGAATCTCTGCTCCCCGTGGACCTTCATGGACTGCAGGGACAGGGTTTGCCTCACCATGGTCTTCACCACAGTTCACAGAGGAATCTTCCTTCCAGTTCCTGAGCATCTCTTCCCCCTCCTTCTCCACTGCCCTTGGTGTCTGCAGAGAAGTTGTTCTCACATTCTCACTCCCTCTGCTGCTGCTGCAGTTGAATGTCTGTGCAACAGCAAAGTCTTCCCCCTTTCTTAAATATGTTTATCAGAAAGGCATTACCTCCATCACTAATTGACCATGGCCAGAGGTGTATCCATCCTAGAACTGACTGGTACTGGCCCTATCAGATACATGGGAAGCTTCTGGCAGATTTTTTTTTTTTTAAGAAGCCACTCTGTAGCTCTCCACTACTAAAATCTGGCCCCACAAAACCACCACTTTGAGTTATAGCACCACAATACTAATTTTTCTTTTTTTATGGCTTTTTTTTTTTGTCTCTACTTTTTCCTTAACTTTGTAACTGAGAAAATAAGTTTTCCTATGTTTCAGGTATACATATCAATTAGTAAAATGAACAGGTTTGTTCTTCTCAAGACCTCTCTTATGTGTCTGTCTGGTTGGCCTGTGTGTTCTTTTTTATGGGTCTTTTGACCAGAGACCCCTAATGGACCAGACACATTCCACTTACATACCCTTATGCCATCCATTTCAGAAGGAAGCCCCAAAAGGAAGCTACAGAAGGAAGACACAAAGAGGAAATTGTAGTTTCCAAAAACTGGTGGAAATTTAATCAAATGTGAATTCCAAAGCATTGGACAAAGGAATAAAGAAAAAAAAAACTAAACCAAAATCCCCAGCTTACCTTCTCGATGTAAACAACAGAATGGAAAAATTAAACAAAAAAGTTAAGTTCCTAGACACTGGTATGTTACTACAAAGGAATGACGTTAGAAAGAAATTAACTGATCTGTCCAAGTTGGTAGGAAGCAGAAACATAAACATATTGTGTTTGCCTAGGGCTTTCAGTTAGTTAATAGATAACATGATAAAGAACTCTTCTTCTGTGGTGGATTGTAAGCTCTGTCCACTATGTCAGCTTTTGATTGGTGTAATGTCCATTTATTTTGGAACAAGCAAACACTACACTTTTGTCTGTTAGCAGTTTGTTATCTAGCTTTTTGGTATGTGGTAACTGAAATATATCTCACTCTGATTCACTAATAATAAAATGCAAATGCACCTGTAAGACCTGGTATTCCTTTTATGAGATGTTTTTTTAATTGATCAAGCATTGTCAGAAGGAAAGAAATTTGAATTTAAATTATGTGGGTTTTTTACTCATTTAGCACCTAAGCTAAATTATAAAGGGAGAGATAGAAGCAGAGAGGAGGCAAGGTGAGGAAAGGCTAGGCAAAAAAAAACCCAAAAAAACCCTGAAAGAAAAAAGAAAAAAAAAAAAAGGAGAGGAGTGAAAAGCAAGAAAAGAAGGAAACCTCTTTTATTCCAAACCAGGTTTTGCTGTTGTCAGCTTTACTTTTAGAACTGAATCCCTTTGGTTTCCAGCAACATCTCGTCAGGGGCAAACAACAGAAGAGCTGAGATTAAGAAGTTTAAAGATTAATTACTGAAAAATAGAACTTACTAAAACCATTCAGTTTCTACAAGTAGAAAAGAGATATTGGTGTATCTGCAATAATATAGATACCAAGATGATAAATGATGATTGAAAAGAGTTTTTAGGGGTATATGAGACATAACAGAGATGCAGGAAATAATTTCTTTCTTTCACAAGCAAAATAAAATGCATTGGGGGTTGGACTAGATAATCTTTTGCAGTCATAGAATCACAGAATGGTGGGATTGGAAGAGACCTTTAGAGATCATCTAGTCCAACCCCACTGCTGAAGCAGGTTCACCTAGATCAGGACAGACAGAAAGGTCCCTTCCAACCCTTAAGATTCTGTGATTCTGTAAAGCCCATGAGTATAAAGCCCCTACTTATTCTCATTTTGTAGACTGGAGATCTGTAATAACTTGTTGAAAATTGTGCAAGTATCTTAAATAAGTTTTTTTGTATCTCTCTCAAAATTACAACAGATCGTTCTCCTTTACCTTTCAGTTAAAATCTTGAACAGAACTAAAAGTCTTGCAGCAAAATGAACAATATTAAGTGGCTAAGACACGTATATATCACAGCCATAAGGCACATGATCAGGATGCACAAACCTTTTCCAGCATTTCACAATTTTGCCAGAAATTGATATTCTTACTGCATGTATGCAAAACAGATTGTGATGTGCAATTACATAGAACATGTTTTCAGGAACAGAGTCAAAAAACACATTTTCATAGATATTTAACTAATGCTAAGTTTATCATTAAGCAATAGCAAAATCATAAGAATTGGACCAGGTCTCTGATGTCAAAAATGTTATTATTACTTTACAGCTTGTTACAGCAAGTTTCATCTGTGTCAACTTTATGGACTTGATGATCTTTGCCTGATAAGAAGATATTTGAATTTTGTCAGTGCTGACTAAAAAACTACTAAGGTCTTGATGAAAAATTTAAAAATTTGTGTAATATATTTTCAATATCTATTATTTCCTAAGGACATTTTCTTTTTCTAAATTAATTCATAAAGTGAAAAAAATTAAGCCACCATACTTACACAATATCTTCACATTTGAATTACTAGTGAGCTCTTTGCTTTCAAATATAAGTCCACAACTACTCAGAGCACCATAAAAAGGAAAAGATGCTGCAAAGTGTTTACAGAAATCAAATCCATGGAGAGAAAGTAGCTTGAAGTTTGCAGCACACTCTGAAAGAGGCCATTGTTGTCAACATCTACAGCAACAAGAAATGGTATAAGATCTTCCGAAGAAGAACTCCATTTTCACTCCAAGGCATAAAGATTTTCAAGTGTCAGAGAGTTCTGTATTTTTTCTTTTCTTCCTATGACAGAAGATCTAATCTTCCTTTTCCTTTTCCATGTTAGTTTCAAAGCTACCTGTAAGGAAGCTTTCTAGAAATCTTAAATTTTGAATATCAACAGGATTTCAGGCCACATGAAACAATGTAAAAATCTCAAATAATGGGTTTTACGGGGAAATGTCAAGAGACATCTTTTAAGTACTGACTCTTCCTAAGTATGTATTTGTATACTGTTTGCACAATACATCCCTTTCATTATCAGAGAGCGAAGAAATGTCTATAATACAATAAACAAATAAAAACAAGAGTCTGCAGGAAGGAAAACAAATATGAAGTCCTGTGATGTTATTTTTAATCCTATGATAGCTAAAATTGCTTTTTATACAATGCTGTAAGATTCAGGAAATATACAAAAAAAGAGCCCCTTTTAAAGGCTGATGGGATTCTCAAGGGTGAATTGTATGCAAATATTCTGTTCACTGTAGGAGAATATATCAAAGCATATGCAAGTACATTTAAAATTGCAAGGTGAAAAATAACAATATTCTGTGGAAATGAGCTTACAATCCTTAAATTCAGTTTTAACAGTAAGATACAATTGAACCCAATCTCCTGTATTTCATTTGTACTGTTAATCATCGTCAATGACCACTTCTGGCACAGATTAGGTTTCATGTAAAAGATGAACATCTGAAATTAGGTAAGCAATATCAAATGTTGTAATTTAGTTTTATCCCATTATTAAAGATATATCAAGGATTATATTACATGCTATTATTACTTTATGTCATGTTATAGAATATTATGTTCCATCAGTGCACAAGTAATCTCTATCAGGAAAGAACATAGCAATAGTAATGTACAGCTGGATGAACAATCAGCTTTAGTAATTTCTTGAAAGCCAAAACTATATGAAGAAATTTTTGACAGCTGAAAAGATACAACAGAAATATTTAGGTATATATAAAACCAAACAATTTTCCTCATTTTGATCATTTCTTAAAAGGGAAGCAAAAGAGTACTTTCATAGCTTCAGACTTTGGATCTGCTTCTACCCTACAAAACATTTTATAGAGGCACAGAAT
Source organism: Urocolius indicus (assembly GCA_013401255.1). Classification (NCBI taxonomy): domain Eukaryota; kingdom Metazoa; phylum Chordata; class Aves; order Coliiformes; family Coliidae; genus Urocolius; species Urocolius indicus. The sequence goes on from WBNH01012189.1 coordinate 109,687, forward strand.
GCAGAACCAAGCTAATGAAACATTTTAACTGTCTCCTCAGTTAGGTCCTTCTTTTACATTTTTTGAAATGTGCTCTTACCAACACCCTGCCGTGCCAGGACGCTATTAAATCACTGAAAGAAACCATACATACTGGGAAAAGTGAAATGGAACGGAAAGGAAAAGGGCAATTTAAGGTAAAATGAATGAAAATAAAGATGGATTTGTGAGTTGCACATTACCAAAACAATTCATTTTGGAACAGAATCCTGCAAAGCCAATGCAGTCAAAGGATGAGTTCTGACAAAGAAATACTTAAGAACTTCCTATATCTAATACATGGCTTTATAAATAGTATTTGTATTTAGGGATAGAAAGTTAGAAAATACTTTGATGAAATTTATGCATGTTAGAAAGCAAACATTACATCCTCAATCTAAAAAATATAAATAATTATTACAACTTGTTTAATAACTAGATAGTCAAGTTTTAGATTCTTTGCAATTAAGCTTTTGTTTGATAAGAGACAATCTAATCTTAACAGTTTATAGATATTTTTCTCACTGGAAATATTAAAAATTAATATAAAGAAAACTGATTTCATACATTAAT
>WBNH01012190.1:0-12334 GCA_013401255.1 Urocolius indicus
ATATATTTTCTTAAAACAGATTTTCAGAACATGGATATTTCAGAGGGATTTTTCTCCTGCCTCATTCTTTATATTTGATACAAAGAGCTTCAACTTTTGCTCATTTCAATGCAGCCGATTTTTGCTCCCGTTGTTTAGGTCTTTTTTCACTCAGAGAGTTTAATTTACCTGATCTTTTATATACACAGCTACTGTGTTTATGGATAGTGAAATGCTTTTCTATATGTCAAATGAGGTTTTAAAAAGTATTATACTCTGCAGGCACGCAGGGGATGATGTTTAAACATAGCTTTCTCCTGCCTAGGCTTCCAGTCAATTGAATTTTGAATCTCCTATGAGTTAAAAAAAAAATGATTACGGAACATTTTGGATAGGATTTGGAATATAACTGTATAGCTGTCTATTGATGTGCATTACCAGAAGCATCATAAAGCAACTGGGGCTGGGATGTCCCTTTAAAGAGATTATTGGGTAGGGAATGGCTTAGCATTTCTAGCTTCCTGATGAATATTTTGAAGAAAAGGATATTACTGTAGAAGTCTACATTACCAGAATGTGATCTTTTCCCTCTTATAGTAGCTGAAAAACTCATCAACATGTAATTTGAAAGGCAACAGCTGCCCAGCAACCAAAGAGCAGCTGGGTGAGACTGACTTTCCCACTGCTCTGCATTGCCTCATATGCCCTCTTCACCACTGACAGGAGAAGCTGGCTTAGTGTCTCTGTCCTCCTCTACACTCTGTAGGGTCCCTACTGTCTTTTATTACTCCTTCCCTGACTGCTTGCTGCTCTAGGAAGGACGGCAGTAGAGATGGAAGCCCCTTCACTGTAGCTTTTGACAGCAGTGGCCAATCCACAGTTATTGGCAAATGAGATGACAACAGGAGCAAAAATATACTTTTTTCATCCAGTGAGCTTTATGTCTCAGACTTGTTCAGTGTTGAGGATAAGAAAAGGCTGGATTAAAGTTGTAATTTTGCCCATTTTCCTTCTGCACTGTAACTTGTACTTTAGCCTTTTCCCTATTGAAGAAAACGTGAATTTATGGTCCTTGAAGCTTTGGTCCTTCTCTATTAATATTTAGAAGAAGAACCATATTTTAATGTTCTCAGTGAGTCTAAAACATTTTCCAAGTCTTTTAATTTCATAACTATGTTATTTTCAACTGAGAAGTCGTCAGTCTCAATTCTATGACTGCTTTTGGCTCTCTCTCTCTTTTTTTTTTTTGCTTTAGTAACTTCCAGTTCACACTTTTATTGATGAAAAATCATAGTATTTTTTTTCCCATTCTAAATCTGACTGCTTCCAAATCCCTAGGGTTTCAAGTCAATATATTTGGTAATGACTTCATACAAAGGAAAAGGAAAAGAAGCCACTGTGTGTTTTTGATTGTTATGATAAATGCATATCTGAACTTTCAGATGGTCTGGGCTTCAAAACATAAAGTAACCAGTTTTGCTACATAACATATGGTCTGAGGAGCAAACTGTGTCCTGGGGAGTACTGTGATACTCTATTTGTTTCTATTTCAGTGCTCAGATGACTTATCCTTCACATCTGAAAACAAAAGTAAGAGATGAGGCATAAAACTGAAGACACCATATTTTATCAGGATTTTCTGTCAAGAGACATTTGTTCGCTTGCAGTGCATGGTCAGCCCTCAGAAAGAGTTGCCAGTATCCGTGAATTTTGGTGTGATGCTCTTTTTTAGTTTCTTGATGTGACTTTATTCTCCTTAAGGAGGTGATTGCAAAGCCTGTCTCAACCTCTCCTTTCCTTTTTACCTTTAGTTTAAAGAATAGGATCAGGTTTTGCTTTTGTAAGAGTTCTTGTAGATTTATACCTGTGCCAATGAGAACTAAACGTGACACACATACAGCCATGAAACAGGAAAAAAAACTAAGCAAAACTAAACTTCATCAACCACCACCATCTCCTTCCCAAAACTGCTGGTGGCCAAGTTTTCTGTATAGGGGTCTTCCCCGTCCATTATGTGTAAAACTGCAAATCTGGACACACTGGTTTTGGGGCAGAGCTCCCAGTGATCCCTTTAAACTTGAGCAGACTTTGCACTCAGTACTTGCTGCCATAGCCTGATCAGCAGTAGTTTGACCTGAGCTGCCTGACCTGTGCTGCAACCTCATGCATCTCTGCGTTGTGATGCTGTCACACAAAAGTGACATTAATGTAGATGTACTTAAGTAATAATATAATTCCGAGTAGTGTCCTCAGAGGATGAATTGTACTGAGAACCAGTATACTGATGCTAAATTGCACACTAAATTGAAGGCTTAAAAATGAGGAAGCTAGTAAAAAAGATGTTAAGGTGAAAAGTGAGGAAATTAAAGTGTTGCAGCTCAGCATGGGGGCTACTTAAACATTCCATAAAATGAGTAATAAATGACTACCGCTAGGAAAAAAAAAATACAGAGCAACTCAAAGAGCAGGACTGCAAATTAATAGGTATAGGTAAAGGCAACATTCTGGAAAAGCTGAACATGTCTTTGTACAGGAAGAGAAGAACTCGGCATATGAGGAGGATTATAATTAATGGCAGGTAAATATGAGGCAGAAATGTGGGGATAGTAAAAGGCATTTTGCAAAGCAAACAGCCAAAAGCATATAAACAAATAACAAAGAATTGTTTAAATCTACAAAGAGCAGGAAGCCTGCTAAAGCAGACAGAGCCAGAGTCAGCTAAAGGACAAATCACTATGAGAGGGGGCCTGGATAGGAAGCAGCTGTGTGGTAGCTCTACTGTCTGCTTCTCCTGGCCATGGTCTTTCCTGGCCTGGTATCTCTTGCTCTGAATATTTCTCTTTCTTGCCACAGGCTTTTTCATGTGATTTGGTTTGTTGTTTGATTTTTTTTTCTATTTTTCTTTGATCTGTGGACTTTCCTCCATCACTGGGCACAGTCTATGGCTTATGTTTCCAACTGTCCCCTGGAGAAAGGGATATTTCCCTAGGATTATTTAAGTCTAGCAGCATTTAGAAAATGGAATGTCTGTAAAATCCCAGACCCAAAAGATCCTTAGGGAATTTAATCTCTATAAATGTTTTGTCAACATTTTCTTTTACCTCTTTTGTGGCTTATATTGCAATTATTGAAATGGGAGAGCATATGGTATAACATAAGATATTAAAATGATAAAGAATACACAAGGCATCCTTGCAACAGCTTTGTGCATCTGCTTCAGCATCTTGGCTAAGTTCCAATATGAATTATTAGATTCCTAAATTCCCTACTCTTTAATTGTCTGTGCGATAAGGTTGAATTGAATCTATTCCAGTGTCCTGTGCATCTATGCCTCAGTTTCTCAACTGTACTGATCTCTGATTAATGAGCTGATTTAAGATTAACCCTTGAGCCCAATTGCTAAATCTTGCTATGCCAAAACCATCCTTGAGAATAAAGTAGTCTTTTCAGTCCCACTTCTGGGTTGGTGGTACTTTGATGGTGTCTTTGGAGGGCTGAAGTAGGTATTTCTCTCACTTCTTCAGAGCGTCCTCAACCCTAAACAATGATAGCCCTGTGAAGCTAGAGCCTAAATACTTGAAGCATAAGACATGCTGACACAGTCTGATATCTTAAATAATGTATTGCCAGCAGCTCATTCCTCTCCAAGCACCGTTTTGTATGGTGAACATTCACCAAATTTTAGTATTGCAAAATATTTTGTGACATTTGGAAGGGAAAGAATTGTAAAAGAATGTAAGTTTGTGGTGTGCAGCCTATTATTTTTCCAGTTTGTTCTCTGAATAATTTAGGAGTGCTTGGTATTTAATAAGTAAAATGCTGCATTTTCCCTTAGGCTCTTTCTTTTAATTCTTTTCCCTTAAGCTCTTAAAATACTATTCAGGCACTGAAAGTAGTGGAAAGTCACTAGTGAATCAAGAAATCTAATTTTTAGTTGAGGAAACCACTCTGTTGTATAGGATTTTATTCTGTATTTAACAACAAAGTTATATTTGAGGATGAGTAAAGGGAAGTAGTTGGAGAGAAAAAATAATGATAGATTTCTCTGTGTAGTTGTGCAAATGACGTATAGAATCTTTGCTCTTGTACAGGGTGAGAAATAAGCTGTGGTTTTGAAATGTAGCTTGAGGGAATGGCTGGTAAAAAAACTGCTGAGAAAAGTTTAGGATGTGTGCCAACGGTAACTGCCTGTGTTTGTTTTGCTTTCCATTAAACATCATTTTATATTGGGAAGGTGAAAAATTCTGTAATTATGGATTTTGATAGTGTATGAAGCTAAACCTTTAGAATTTCTACAGGACTTGAGAAAAGTGGAGTTTTTTTTCTTATAAAATATATGGCTTAATGTTTTGAAATAAGAAGTCTAATACTGGATACGTATGTGTATGTGTGTGCGTGTATCTGTGCACACATGCGATATCCAAGGAAGGTGAGGGGAGCAGGAAGAGAACTTCCAATAACTTGGCAGTCATATAAAACCAAACAATATTCAGAGTAAGTTAAAATTTCACAACAGGAAATGTAGAAAGCCAAACCATACTCCCTGTGCACCACTCGAGTAACCGCACTGTGCTCTGGGGAGTCCTGGGGGCAAAGGCTCTTCCCACCCAGATGTTCCACAGCTGCAACAGGGTAGGCAGAATGGGCTGCTCTGTTGAGGAAAGCACGGTCACGTGGGGAAAGTGTTCGGCTGAGGTTTGCAAAGCCACAGAAGGGAAATGCTCAGGTCCATTAACTGGCCTTCAAACCAAGGTGACCTTGAAAGTCCCATCCTTACCTGTTATTTTTTTACTCCTTCATAGGGAAAAGAAATCAGTATTGTAATGTGATTGAATGTGGTCAGGAGGTAATGCATCTAAGCTGTGTTTCAGCCCATTCCTTATCCAGCATTGGTAATTTTTATCCCAAATTGTTTTCCTTTTCCTAAACATATAAAGCTCCCAATAAAGCTGGAGGCCAGATATCATATTTATATTTGCATCTGACCTTCCTCTGAATCAGAAGTTTTTGAAAATAGGTCACTGCTCCATCCTTAGTCATACTAGAGAAAACATTTCATTGTGCATGTGGTATATAGTTTTAATGGAAATGTTTACCTAACCCATACCACATTATGCTAAAGGATAGTTATGTTTCCTCTCTTCCTTATCTCCTGTGTTACCGCTGACATAGACCAGACAACACTGAACACCCATGATGGAAATGTATCTTTTTAGTTTATACAAACCACATTAGTGTGACAAATCTTAAAATAACTGCTGTTAAAAGAAAAAAGCATTTATGGGGAGCATTTTATTTCCTTGGCTCCCATTTCTCATGTGTTGATGACTAAAGCTATTAACAAATCACTGTAGTATTTCTTCTGTGTATCAAATTTATGGGCTTGAAATTCCTCTTAGAGCTGATCAGGTCTGAGCTCTAGCAAATCTTGATGAAGGGAAGAAAAAAAGTGAAAATAAGGGTCACAGAGGAAATAAGTGGCAGAAGAGTACTCTAGAGAAGAAAGCACAACATCAAGCAGCAGGCCATGGGAGTTATGTTTCTAACTTGGGCATGGACCTCATGTTTCAATTCATGCTGCTTCTTGGCATCTCTGTCTTGTTGACCTAGTTGTAAATTAGTTGTCTCCTACTCTATGTGGACTGTGTACTTAGCCTGATGGAAGCAGCTCAGCCAGTGATACTTGGTTCTACTCCAAAAGAAGTTGTCATGTCACGTCTGTACGTTCACAGACTGAAGAACACTTATGGGTTGGACTTTCCAAGATGGAAAGCATCTGTAGGTCATCTTCCAGTGGCTGCCTTTTGTCCTCATTCTTCTTGGGCCACAGGTATTCAATGTTTCAGAAACTCACATTACTTCTTCCTAAGTAAAACTGTTGGCTGCAAAGTAAATGAAACACTCCTAAGCTGTCTGTGTGCTTCATGTTACCTGCGCACACTGCTCATTAGCTCTTTCACATCATGGGAGCCAATGAACTTTTCCAACTTGAGATTTTTCTTCCCCTTTCCTGCCCCCTCCTCCTGTTCCACTTTCCGTGAGATACTATGGCTAAAGGCAGATGTACTTATGTGAGGAAGAAGAACGTGGATCAAACCTTGGAGAATGAGATCCAGGAGATTACAAACAATGTGAGACACAGCAATGACTTTTAATGTTTTCTGCATACTAGGTGATACCTCTGGAATCCACTAAAAAGGAATGGTGAGATTTGACTGCTGCCTGCCCTCTTGATGTTTCCCAGCTCACATGCTCTGGACACTGTAGCTACAAAAATGAGGACACTTGTGGGATTCCAGAATCACATGGTCAAATGTTCAAAAATAAAAGCATTTTTGTCAATGCTACTAATGCTTTTCTGCAGATTTCTAAACCATTTTTCAGCCTTATACTGGAAAAAGTTCTGATAATTTATGTTACCCAGATGTTTTAAAATTCAACAGCTTTCACTACCCATAAATTTAATAGCATTAAACACCTGCTGGCTCAGAGTAGCAGTTCTTGCCAAAAAGAAAAGCAGGAGCAGAAAGATACACTGCTAATGTGTTCTCTTCCTTACCATCAGAGCTAAGGCTCTGAGCTGAAACCAAGCACAGCATTACCCCATGCAGAGCAAGTTTTTCTGCCTCTGTGCTTCAGAGTAAAGCACACAACAACTCAAGCCTGCCAAATAATAAAAAATGAGATTTAAAAAAAAAAATAAAAGAAAAATAATTTTGGAAAGTTAGGAAGGAGAGCTTCTTAGGCCCTTACTGAAACTCACTAAAAGTGTGGTACTTGAAAGTACTGTGGACAAATCTATAATGAAACAACAAAGCCTGTGAGCTCATGACAGGGATGAAGGAGAAGAGGTCTGTGGCATACTGCTCTGAGAGCTGGATCTGAAATGTTGTGAAGGATCTGATTTCAACAGACAGATATCATAGTATGGGTTATTACATCTGTGGAGAAATAGATGAAGGGAAACAATTGAACAATGGAATGAAACAATTGTATGAAATTGGGAGACATTGAAGGGTTTAATTTTGAGAAAATAACGAGCAGAGTTGTAGCAGGCTTGGCTGAATGTAGCACACAAAAGTTTTCAGTAACGTTCTTGTGAACAAAATCTTCAACATGGTGTCACCAGATTTACAAGCCTTTTATTTTCTTATTAATGCATAGTTGCTGGAAAGAAAGAGCATAAACATTGGTTCAGAGAAGTGAGTGTCATCAGATTGCCGTGAGTGAGAAGGAGTCTAATGCTCTGTGAGGGAGGGGCAGTAGCTGCTGCCTTCTCCCCATTGAACTTTGAGGACTGGCAGCAGGGAAGTGCAGCACATTTTTTGAACAATTTTTATAGGTTTTTCTGTGATATTTTTGAGGAATGGCCTAGCTGTGTTTGTGAGATGTCATTAATAAATAAAATGAATAGAAATATTTAAAGTTGCCGCTCTGACAGAACAAGCAGTCATCTCTCCATTTGACTGCCATGAGACAGTAACAGTAGTTCAGCCACTGCAAAGAGTTTGGAGTGTGACTTGTGACTTTCTTTCAGCAGGGAGTAGTGTATAGAGCCAGGTGGCTGTTCTCTCACAGTCTCTGCAGAAAGACTGAAGAGGCAATGTCACTTTTAGAAGCAGTTGATTGACAAATCAGTGGGAACTGTGCACCTCAAAACAAGAGATTTATGTGAATTAATTTTTTCAATGTAGTTAATGATGGTCCTGCACTTGTACATGGTATCTTAGTTTGATTGGTGTACAGGAATAGTCTTGAGGTATTTTGTTTCAAGAAATATCTCCACATAGAAGCTATAATAATGTTTCACAAATAGGAGGCAGTTTATGTTCTGCTCTTGGAACAAACCAATAATGTACCTCAGTCTCCAAAGGGAAATGTATTGTTAATGGAAAAATTGTCTTCATCCTTTCTTTCTATTTAAGGCAGCCTTTGCTGCCAGTTTATCATGAACACATAAAGGTCTAATGCAATACGGATTAGACAGTATAAAAGTAAGAGAGCAGCAAGAACTCCAGATGTTCATTAGTGGAGTAGCTATTGTAAAAGGCCACTGAGGAACTTCATTTGTTCTGTTCCTTCAAAGATTTCCAATCATTGAATAATTTTCAAGGGACTTGTATCAGCAGATTCTATTGTGTTTATAAAATCTTTCCTTTTGAAAGCTGTGGGCTGAGTTCACCACTGGCATCAGATAGACAGTTTCCCTGCAGTTCCACCCACTTATGTTAGTGTTGAATTTAGCCCTCTGCCATTGTACATGTGTACTGCAAAGGCCACTCAGGTGCAATGACAGATGGAGCCTTAAAACTTTATCACCCTGTATCTAGAAACATATGTAAAAGCCAATTTTGCACTGCTTTAACATTTTAAAAAGTAAATTGGGCTTTTGGATTGTATTTTATTCTTACATTTTTAATAAAGTGTAACAGGCACTAGTCTTAAAAGCCACATTTACAGGATTAAATTTTCCACTTATATAAAGGCATTTTTTTTCCCCAAACAAGATGCAATTATGCTTGCAATTGCAGTGAACTTTACCCAGCCATCTATAGTTTTGCCCACTGCTGTATAGAAACACTTTATCTACCAAGAGAGAAATCCAATGGTGATCTTGTTCAGAATGTCAGAATAGCTTTGGTCATAGCTACATAAGAAGCACAACGTTTTTTTTTTTTTTCCTCCGATTTGCCTGTTATTTGCTGGTATATCCATGTAAACATGACTGGATGGGATGTTTAGAGTGTTTTTATACCACCTTAAGTAGAGGAAAGGTCCTCTGGGTCACCCAAAGATACCTATTTGTTCCTTTTTCAAAGTGTGCTTCACTTTTTCTCTCTCTGTCTCAAACATCTGTTCTTCACTTCAAAGAATCAATCTTATTTTCTTGCAGAATTTCTTACATTGTATTGTATAAAGAAAATAACTTATTTTCTGTTTGAAATTTAGGGACAATTTCTTACAGTGAACCAAGATGTTCTTTATAGTTTTGATCATCAAAGCAGTTAACTTTAACGGTGTGAATAACAGTATTGCCCTTAGTAGTAAGCATACAGAGGAAGATTAGCTGCTGTGAAAGCTCACTCTGGTTGTCCTTTCCTTTCCTTTCCTTTCCTTTCCTTTCCTTTCCTTTCCTTTCCTTTCCTTTCCTTTCCTTTCCTTTCCTTTCCTTTCCTTTCCTTTCCTTTCCTTTCCCTTTCCCTTTCCCTTTCCCTTTCCCTTTCCCTTTCCCTTTCCCTTTTTCCTTTCCTTTCCTTTCCTTTCCTTTCCTTTCCTTTCCTTTCCTTTCCTTTCCTTTCCTTTNCTTTCTCAAAATTGCCATATTCTGCTTAAAGTCAGTGGAGCTGTTACTTGTAAAGCCATGGAAACAAACAACCAAAAAACAAGTGTCTTAATAGTTGAGTATACAGTCCTCAAATAGAGGCTCTTTCTGTAATGGGAAGAATTTGGATATTATTCTGAAAGCGACCTTTTATATATTTATGTTCAGAAAGACACACACATCCCTAGAAAAAAAAGTACAGCATTTCAATATGTTGTCAGTCCAAATGATACAATGCTAAATGTCACTAGAGTTGTTCTTAAATACTTTTTTCTAAAGCAGATAATGCATCAAGTAATGATGGGACAGAACACTGTTTGTTACTTCTATGCCTTCATGAAATTCCTGCCTCTTATTAGCTTACAGTTGAACAAAATAACACAAAATCACCAAGCCTCTCCTTTTTAATTAAAAGACACAATTTCTCATGGAATCAGGTTGTAAGAAGTATAGATCAGGCTAATTTTTGCTTCAGAAAGGTTTCTAATGTGATCTAAAACATGATCCCCAAACTGCTGTGTTTTTTTTTTATTGTGTTGAAATTTGCAGAACAGAAGGCACAAACTTTCCTCAGTCTTTGTTGTCACAGGTGATGACACCGCTGTTTGAGGCCAAATGCAGTCCTTGGTTGCAATGAGAGACAGGATTATATGCCTTTGAAGGAAAAAGTGTTTTGGATCTCTCAAAACTTTTTTATTAAGCTTCTCTTTCATTGTGTGTATGTATTAAAAAAAACAAGACTGTTCATCTAAGATAGGAAGACAGAAAAAATAAATTGAGACATACCCTTACATGGTTTCACGCAAAACTCCTAGTTCTATCAGGGCAGATCAGTTCCACACTTTTCACAGTGTGGTGAAATTACAGTCCTGAACAAGAAAATGTATACCTTTGAATGTACAGACATGAAGCTTAATCAATAACTGCATTATTGTAAATTATTTCCTAATTAGTTGTATATGTTTATGCTGATAAATAGAATGGGGCTTCATGGAATCGGTCCCTAGTTTAAAGACTTGTAGCACTGTAACATAATTTAATGCTCATTAGAAATCTCAAATTAGTTGTCACTTTTAGCCTTTCACTTCCCTTATTTTGAAACTTGAAAGACATCAATTATTTGCACCTAGATCGATGCTAAGTCCAATGCTAAGCCCATTTAGTGCTAGGTTCAGTGTTAAACTTTTGGGCAGCAGCTGCTCCAAGCAGAGTCAAATTCCTAAGTGAACTGCCTGTTATCTCTGTGCAGTTTCTGGGAAAAGAAAGATTCTTCCAAATAGCAAAAGGAAAAGGAGCAAGGACTGCACCTAACCAGGACTAAATTCTCAATGAAGGTTTTAACTCCCATCACTTTGCAGATCTGAGTTGTTAAGAATCCCTTCTACGGGACCCATCAGCTGACACAATTTCCTGAGAGCAGGGGTCTAAAAGAGTTTGTTTCAAAGGTCTGGCTGAGATAACTCACATAAAACATAGCCAGCAGGTAAAATGAACCTTTTATTTTTTTTAAATTAATCTTGTAGTTAATGTACTCATCCAGATCCAAAGGCTCTGTAACCCACTCCCCGCAAAGGAGCCCAAGTACATTGCACATGTGAGTGCCTTAAATCCCAGGCTGTGAAGGATGAACAGCTTGACCTTTCAGGTGGAGCCGTGCCACTGGTCAGCGAACAGAAAGAGGGCAAAACTGAGTCGTCTGGATCATAGATAGTATGTTGAAAGACTGTGATTATTTATGTTCTACAATTTGTTTACTTAGTTGTAGATGGATGTCCTGTTCCTGATCTGTGTTCTCAGAGCTGTTCACATGCACTACATCAAACTATAACAAACTAAAAAGCAAAGATAATTTTGTTTCAATGTTCCCCCTAAGGGAAAATCCACCAGGTCACTTCAGAGCTTCAGGACACTGATAATCCTCACTGACTTCAGAGGAAACTGTGGACACATTGGACTTTCAAGACCAGAAAATCATCTGTTTCATGTTGCATATTCCACAGTAAAGGTATAAAAACTGGCATATTTGTAAAAAACTTGGACTAAGGAGCTGATGATACTTAGCCTTCCTGGTAGACTGGCCTTCTCTCCCAATAAAAGGATTTGGAATTAACAAGAGAAAATCAGAGTATTTCCAGGGCTCACAGGCTTGGTATCCCTAAATAAAGGTCTTTGCCTTCTAAGCTAAAGCTGATACTTTAATAACAGAAACCTGGAGAGATCATAGACACTTTCGTGTAGTGCACAGGATTTGTGAAGCTAAAGAAGTGAACATTTAGAAAGGATTATTTTTCCTCTTTTTTATCATCTTGTTTGTCTGGTTGATTTATCCTCCTGTCCTCCTTACACTGTCTACACTTTAATCTGTTTCTGGTTTATGGGAACTATAAAAAGTCTTTTACACTGAGAGATTTACTTTATTTGAATGCAAATTAAAACTATTATCTTTCAGTTACAGGCCAAAGATTGCAAACTAATGCTTGTTTATAACTTCAAAAAGTAATCTTTTCCCTCCTGTAATTCCATGTAAATTGTTCAGTTAAAGTAGAAATGTACAGTTAATTTTTTGCCAATCATTTATGTGTTTTATATGTTAATTTGCTGAAGTAGATAACAAGACAAAGAGGGAGTTAGATTAGAATGATATAAAACTACAGTATACTTTGTTGCTGCTATAAATACAATCTTGGGTTCAGCCTCCTTGTGGTAGTTTCACTGAAGCCAGAGAAGCCACAGCAGTCTATTCTTGGCTTATATTGTTTTAGTTAGTGCTTGTGAAAAGATGAATGGAATTCATGGAAAGTCTACAAAGAGAAAGGGAAGGGGAAGAACACATTGCCTTTACATAAATATTATATTTTTTGAAGGGAGAACCTTTTGTGGGACAGAGAATCTAATAATCTAGCAGTTGGGTACGTATTATGCTCGTGTACAGTTAGTGAAGGCATTACTATACCATGTAAATTCTGCTCAGAAAAAAAATCTGGTTTTAATTGTTATAAACACCAACAGGTTTTCCTTTCCCTTTCCTTTCCT
>WBNH01012191.1:1260-30972 GCA_013401255.1 Urocolius indicus
GCCAGGGGGCGCTGCCGCCCGCCGCTCCGGGCCCCGCCAGCCGCTGCTCTCCGCTGCCGGCTGCCAGCGCGGGCTCCGACGTGCGTGCCGCAGCGCGGAGATGTGCAGCCAGCCCGTGCCGCGCTGCATCTCGTCTCTCTCCTCCTTTTGCCCAGGATGCTGAGCTCTTGTTGCCCTTTACGAAGGTCAGGCGACAGACGTGGGTCCTTCACGTGACGATGTGGCAGAGGGATTTCGTGGCACTGTGAACAAACATCCCAAACGCCCCAGAGTGATGCTCAGCTCAGGTGATGTCCCTTTGCAGCTTCACTCGCTGCTAGTACCAAACTGGGAAGTGCTGTGGAGTCTCCGGTGGGACAAAGAGCTCTGCAGGGGGATGGACATGGCTTGGAGCACTGGGCAATGATCTATAAAGGTCCGTTCCAACCCTTACAGTCTATGATTCTATGGTTTTATTTCTGAGCAGAATTACAGAGGGCAAGGACTGATGACCACTGCCTGTGGAGTGACCTGGGATGTCTTCCTCAGTTCCAGGAGGTCTGAAAGATGAATCAGTGCGGTTTGTTCCACCCTCCAAGGCTTCTGCAGGCAGTGAAGGGTTCCTCTGTGCACCCACGTCCCACAAAGCAATGCCCTCCTCCCTCAGCAGTCAGGATGTGGATGAAAGACAACCTCAGGGACACAGACATGGTTGCAGCGTTTTATTAATGTCTAAAGAGAGAAATGAGATCACTCCAAGTGGAGATCTCCAGAGCCGGGGGAGCAGGAACAGACAGGAATCTGTGCCCCTTTTCCTGTCAACCTGCCCCGGCATAGGAGACAGGCTGGCAGGACACTGGCTGGAATCCTACCAGCAGGCTTTCAGGGGAGCACAAGACAACAACAAAGAAAAGAGAGAAAAGGGTGAGTGAAGATGGGAGAGAGAGAGAGACATCAGTGGTGTTTTCACAGAGCCCAGGCTGGTTCCTTGCAGGACACACCAGAGATGACCAGCTAGTCAGAAAGCAGCAGCACGAACTCTGATCCTCTGTACAGCATCATGTTCTGAGTTCCTGGGGGTCCTTGTCCGAGGCTGTTGGCGGCAGCTTTAGCAGGGGCATCTGCTGCCACAGTAACGGCTGGTGATGCAGGAGAGGTCAAAGCCCCCGGAGGAGATGGGCACTCCCTGGCTGCTGAGGATGCTGCCAGCGGCAGCGGAGGTGGAGGAGCCTACAACGGTGTTCTGAGGGAAGGAGCTGAGGATGGGGCCGGGCAGGGTCACCACCACAGCGGAGGGCTGGATGATGATGTTGGAGTCCTGGCACTGCCTGCAGCAGGGCTCAGTGCAGCTGTTGGCCAGCGGGGTCGGGCCGCAGGGCTGGCAGGACTGGCACTGGTCACAGCAGGACATGGCTGAGGCTTGAGGTGACCTGGGAGGCAGAGCAGGGAGGAAGCAGAACATGAGTGAGGAGCAGCCTGTCACCACACCATGAGGGAGGCAAAGAACACATAGAGAGCCAGGATGTGGAGGCTGTGCCAAGACATATGAAGGTTTCTTGGCCTCATCCTACCATGGCCCAGAAAGGGCCACCAGCAGTTAGTGCTGAGTCCCTGAGTCCAAAGGCCACCTTGATACAGTCCCACCTTCCCTCCTTCTCCAACTTTCTTCCCACTTCCCTCTGCCATGACATGCAGCTCCCACATCTGGTGCAGAAGACAACTGGTGACAGCTAAGAGGTCCACCCAAGTGATACCTCCTTTTTGAGAAAGCAGAGAAGAAGGGTCTTAGACTCACCTGACTCCTGAGGAGAAGGAGGCAAGAGAAGTGGATGAAGGAGTGAGGAGCTGGGCCGGCTTTTATTGTGGACCTTCCCTGCCCCAGGCTGCCAGAGGCTTCCTTTGTGGAGATGATGAATTTCTGACAAGGTCATCCTGACTGCAAAGCATCCCAGGTGATGCTATGGACTGTGTTTTGGCTGCCTGAATTGCTGTCTTGGCATTTCCTGCTTTCTGCCAGGCAGAAAAATGTCCCCAGTCGGGGCATCTTTTGCCTGACAGGATGAGAGACCAAATAATTTCTGGTGCAAAACACATCAGTGTGGGCAGTGACTCCATTCATATGCTGGAGGAGTTCAGTACATATATCAGCCTGGGTCACACCTTTGGGTCTCTGTCCCTCTTAGCAAGTGGCCTGTCTGTCCTCGGTTGGACCCAATTCCACTAGAGAGCACTCTCAGAGAAATTCTGCTGGCGTTTTTTGCCTCCTGCTGTTTTACAGTAGGGAGGGAGGCATTGGGAGAGGTGGCATGGGCTCCTGTCTAGATCTCAGAAAGGCAGGCATGACAACAAATGTGTGATGAAATGTCTGGTTTTAAGATCTAAATCATTGATAAAGATGCCAATCAGAACAGACCCCAACACTGAGCCCTGGGGAACACCACAGGTAACTGACATCCAACTGGACCTCACTCCATTCCCCACCACTCTCTTGGGCCTGGTCATGCAGACAGTTCTCTCAATTTCTCCACTTAGTGGCTCCAAACACCACGATTTTGCTTGTCCCACCCGTGTCACAGTCTCAGTCCCTTTCTTCTCCACTGTGCCAGCAGTATGTGGGGAGCCCCAAGCCCTGTCCTTATGCCTTGCACAGGTGTAGAGCTGCACTGGGGATGGGGCTTCAGGTCCCTCCATTCCTGCTCTGCCCTAGACAGCAGAGAGCCAACCCATCAGAATCAAGATGCCATCCCCCTATTCTAGGATTTTATATGTTCACACATTAAAATACCTTTCTTTCCCTTTTATCAACTTTCTCCCCATCTCCATGTCGTTATGTGTGGAGAAATACAAACAGCTGCTTCCAAAATGATGGGCTAAACTAAGAGACACCTGAAACCTACACCTGTGCTTCCCAGAGCCCTGAACATTATGAGAAGCTGTTGTGCTTTCAAAAGCCTTCTCACCAACAAAGAGCACACAAAAGCAGATACACTCTACAGCGGAGGGGGGAAGGAGATGCTTCCCTACAGAGAAGAGCTTACAAAGGGAGAGGAAACCCACAAAAAAGTGCAGAAAGCCACTGAGACTGTCGCTCTCTGCTGTGAAGACAAGCGAAGGGTGAATGGCCCTTGTTCTTGCCCTCCTCGCCCCAGAGGTGTGGCTGTCTGTCACACGTGCTCTGGCACCCTGTGCAGGGTGCAGCCGCTTCATTATGCTACTGAGAGAGCCTTGGTCTACAGCATGCTGAGAGTCTCCCGAGAACAGGGATTTTTGGAGCCATGGAAAAATGATCTTCACCGTGGCTGTGCCAGTGTGTGTCCTGCTAATCCAGTCAGATGGATGTCTTTGTGCATTTGTTATTATCTCTCACAGTTTCTAGATGGGCCGGGCTGCTGTGTGAGCTGTGGGCAGAGGCACGGGCGCTGCCGCAGCGAGGGGCCGAGGCGACGGGGTGGACAGAAGTGGCATCGAGCGCGGCTCCACAAGGCCCTTGGTCGGCTGATGGATTGGGCCGTGGCTGCTGGCTCAGGGGACACAGGAATGTGTCCAGGTGGGTTTGGGAACCTCCTGAGCAGGAACCTCCATACCCTGCTTGGGCCAGGGCTCCCTCACTTCAACACCAAAGGAGTTTCTCCTCCTGTGCCAGGGGCACTGCCTGTGTTCCAGCCTGTGCCTGTTACCCCTTGTCCTGGCACTGGGTACCACACAAAAAGCACTGGCCCCAGGCTCTGAACACCTGACCTTTGGGTATTTGGAAGTGTTGTTAAGGCTGATGGGAAGCATCATGTCAGATTGATTAATGTTGACTAACCAGGTGGCTTTTGCTAAATGTGTATCCCAATGTTTGAAGGTCCCACCCCCCATTGCTCCCAGTGTGGTCTTTAACAGTATTGTTTGATTTTCCTGGATGCTGGTGCATGGCAGATGGTGTGACAGACCCACTCAGTGCTGTGCTCTTTGACCCAGGTATCCATGAAGTTGTTCCAGAAATTAGCTCTGTGGTTTGACTCAGTCTTTCCTGGGGTGCCATGTCACCATGAGGCTTGTTTATCGAGGCCCAGGATAGTGTTCTGGCTGCACTGGCTGGCACTGGCCACGCTCCAGCCATTCAGTGTCCCTCTGGCAGTGAGTGAGGGGCCCAACACAGAGTACAGCCCTCGAGCTGCAGCCTCACCAGTGCCCAGTACAGCAGAACAATCACTACACCGGTTCTGCTAGTCACACTGTTTCTGATACAAGCCTGGATGCTATTGTTGTTTTTGGCCACCTGGGCACACTGCTGGCTCCTGTTCAGCTGCTGTCAATTAACATCCTTATGTCTTTTCCTTCTGGGCAGCTTTCCAGCCTCTTTGCCCCAGTCTGTAGCACTGCCTGGGGTGAGTGCAGTGACTGAGGCTCAAGGAGGGAAGATGTGGGCAGAGCTGGTCTGCAGGCAGAGAGAAGCTGCAGAGAGGCGAGAGCAAGTGGCTCTGGTCATGTGGGCAGCTCTGTCTGTGGCATTGTTCCCCATCACAGGTAAGTGAAAGGAAAGGGTGTTAGCTCCTGGGAAGTGAACTCTGCAGGGCTCTGGAGCTGTGCTGGCTGCTGCTCCTCTTTCTGGGAGGAATGAGGGAATAAGGAGGAGAAAATGCTTTGACACAATGAAGGGAACAGCAGATGAACATGCTGATGTTAACAATGGGAAATATAGCAGCACTGGTACTAAAAACAGTGATTAAAAATGAGAAATGCACCTTTGTACTTGGTAACAAGAGCAATGCAAATTAACCTATTGAATAATACAGTGTAGAACCACGCAGATTTGTGAGTAGGATGTAGTGATGCTGTTTCTTTTGTGTCTAAGAACTGGATTTGAGGATGCAGAAACTGCTCCATGAGCAAATTAAAAAGCCAACTTTAGTCAGTCATATCTAGATATTCCCACCCTCCAAAGGCATAAATAATCGAAAGCCCAAAGCATAGCCAACACTATGGTCAAGAGCAAAGAAACTGGGGGGGGGTGGGGAAGTGCATATAACCAGGAAAACACTTCCAAAACCCTTGTAAAAATAACTCAAGAAGTAATAAGAATCAAATACCTGAGCACATAAACAACCTCCTTACATCCAGACAGAATCCCTTAAACCTCTATCAGCTAATTCAAAAGAACTGTAACAATTCATAAACATTATTTGTTTCTTTGTTTAACATGAAAACAGGTTTTGAGAATGTAAATACTTGAAGGGCAGGAAGAGTTAGGAAATTTAGAATGAAAAACAGGTTTTGAGAATGTAAATACTTGAAGGGCAGGAAGAGTTAGGAAATTTAGAATGAAACTAAATAGAAAATGTAGAAGATTGGGGCAGCTGGTCTGCAGATACTCTTTACAACATTTCACCCTCACCCTCTGGAAGTTTGTTACATCTCTATAGATCTAACCACTGAAAAGGAACAATATTCTTGTTTTGATAAGTATGGGCAGTTGTTTCAGTGGGAGTTTGATACTACCATATTAGCCAAAAAAAAAAGAGCAATGCTGATAATGTTATTTTTAGGGTATAGCAACCTCCGTGGAGCAGTATTAGAGTAGCAGAAGTAGAATAAATGTAGAGGGAGACAAAAATAATATCTAGCTCTTCAAAGGACATGAAAGAGGAGACATCAGCTGGCACTGAAAAAAGTGTTTTTGTAGAACTGCCTAATGCTGTGCAGACTACAAACCATAGTGACTGAAAATGACTGGAATGCTGCACACAAATTGTCTCACTCACTGACTTGACTTCAAGGCAGAAACGTGGTGCCCTTATGAAGCCTCTTTCTCCTCAGACAACTGTGCACATGCCCAAATTTAATTCCCAGGTTGCCTCGAACAGCAGGAAGACCTTGCTGTGCCAGAGCAGTTTCTTCATTCCACATTATATATTGGATCTCACAAGCATATACTTGTTTGGCAGCTCAGGTTAAGCAAGGGAGGAATACTCTACTGTATATAAATGTTTCCATTTAAGCTTAGAGCTATGTTCTTTGTCTTAAAGCACAGAGGAGGTAAGATATGCTCTCTTTTTTGACAAGATCCTTTTAACTTTGTATCCAGACGCAGATGTATAAAGAATAAGAACAAGAGACTGGAAAGGACACTTCCCACCAGTGGTCTCTCAGCTACTACACATCAGAAAGAGGATTTTGAGTCACAAACAGTTCCCTTTGTATTTGCCATTTATGAGTTTATTAATTATCATTTTTGCTTTCTGGCACCTTTTCTTCACTTATTGCATTGTCAAGACGAAACATTTTTGGGCTCGGAGGAGTTGATTTCTGAAAATCAAGCAGCTCTAGAACCTTCTTCTGTCCAAGGCCATAACCTATGGGATTTTTCCAAGCAGGAGAGCCCAAATTCTACCCTCTTGAAAATCAGTGTTCCAGACCTACTTTTTGCATTGCTCTCTCCTCTCTGGATCCTGAACTCAAACACTGCACAGCCAGTCTTTGTGTATGAACAATCGTTTTGCCTACTTCCTCATCTTAAAACAGCATATAGACTTTCTAAGGCAGCAAATGACCCTCGGACAGCTACTTTTAGAGCCCACGTAAGGCACATTCCTCATGCTCCTGAGAACCGGCATGAGTGCTTTGAGATAGCACTAGAAGTACCGATTTTTTCGTGTTTCTTCCCTGTTTCCTGGTGTTATGTTTCTTTAGGTGGTGTATGGAGTCAGAAACCACTCAAGAAGTCACATGACTGTGTAATCCGAATTCTGTGAAGCAGTGAAGAAGCAGAAAGAGACCGTTTTCACAATGAAATATCTCACTTTGAGGTCGAGTGTAGCACAGTGGTATAAAACAGCATAGGGTCCCGTGCAAAACCTGGAGGAGGAAGAAAGGCAACGTATTTTGGTGAAAAAGGGAGATTGGTGGGTGAAATGTTTAAGGAGACGAATGCAACATTCTTTTAATATTTCAGTTTATCATGGGAATATAGAGCTCAAAGGGTTGCTAAAAGTTGGAAGAAAGGGATAACTTAGGACTTCCGTACTCGCTTTGAAATCATTGAACTATTTCCCTGTTGTTTTTCTCTTTCCAGTTTTGGAAGAAAGCGTGGCTCTGGAAAGCCTCATAGGGTTGTACCTGTGGATGATTAGGACAACTATCAGGGTTTTTAGCTTCCTTTTTCACTATGTTTTTACGTGCCACAAGGAGAGAGTGATTTATTGCAACAAGTACTACCAGCGTGAGACAAGCTGATCTTTGGAAATGAGACAACTGTCACGGTTAAACCAAGTAAGTACCATTATGTTATTTGTGAATGTGGAGGAGGACTCTAATAGTTTGGGTTCACTGTAAGAGTTTTCTGCTGCAATAATCTCTCTGTCCAGGGTTTCCAGCTGAATCCTCAGCTTGAATCCACTTAGGAAGGCTGCCTTTATATATTGCTATTGCTCCATCATTCCCAAGCACCAAGTGTGCAGTACTTAATATCTTGTTCCCAGTCTGGATAGGACTCTGGCCCAAATTTACTGTGAAGGGTCTTATCCCCCAGTGGATTTTCACTGCATCATTTTGAGCATGGTATTGCCATTTCAGACACTTGCAGAAATGCTAGTGTGATGCTCTTGTTTCTCACATAGTGTCCTGTATGTACACAAATCCCTTCCAAACACGAGGACTTGTAGGAACTCGTGTATGTATTTTCAGATAATGCAAAATAGTGGGGCTCAGTTGAGGCTTCTGGGGTCTGGTAAAGAAATAATTCTCTTTATCAACCACAACTGCACTGTGTACATTTGCTCCGCTGAAGATGTTTCTCATTGCATTATGCCAGAGAAGCAGCTTGCTAGTATTTGACTGTTTAAAAATACTGGAGAACAGAAACTACAAAAGGCCTCTTCTCAGATAACAAAGAAAGCACAGGACTAGCAGACTCTGGCAGAACCATGTTACAGCACCTGGAAAGGAAATGTATGTGTGAGGAATTGAAAGATGAGCCTTTTTTTGATGTACGTGTTTAAACTGTGTATTATGGCTCTGCTTGTTTTTGGGAGCAGGACTCAGCTGACTGTGGAGCCAAGTAGGTATTCTTTATGTATTAACCTTGACTGAGTTGTTCTTGTTTGGATTTTTACTTTTATTCCTTTTCTTCTGCCTTAAACCCAGCCAGTGACTCCCTAATGCTTTAAAGTAGCTACTTAGACTTTAGGCTATTTTCATATGCAGTTAGATTATTTCAGTATTTAAAAAGTAGTGCTTGGACAGAAATATAAAGTTTCTGTGCAGGCTGACAGTTCTTAAGAATTTCTATTATGTCATAATTAGAAAGACAGCACTGAGATGAGAGAGGAATGACATACAAAAGCATGGAATGGAATCTTATGGACATTTCTGTACTAGTTTAATCTCACTAAATAATTCAGAGTTGGGGTTAAACTTCATAGGTCAAATGAATTCAATGAATGTTTGATTCCTGTTTGGTATCTGTTTACTGTAGGTGAAGCTGTGTCAGAGTACTACTTGGCTTTCACCTCAGTTCCTCAGTATTGGGGTATGGGTGGCAAAGAGAGTAAAATCAGAACCCCTTGATCAAACCTTGAAAAAGCACCCTGTATTCAGCAAAATGTTAGCCCTGAAGGATCTCTTGACCACACTGCAAGGCCGATGCCATACAAAATTCAAAGCCTAATGCACCTCTTTTTAGCAGAGATGCATCATCATGCTCCTGACTAACTGGACATGTAGATCTTTTCTTGTGTGTCTAATGAGCTTTCATAAGCTGAACTCTTTCTGGCAAGGAAGCATGCAGGATGATTCCCTTCAGTTCTTGGCTTTATTAAAATTTATGTTGCTAATCTTGTCCTGATATTTGTATGTGGAACCACCCTGGTTTCTCCATCTGTGATCTGAGGGCTCGTGATAAAGGAACAAGGAATTAAAAGACAGTTTGATAAGAACATGAGGAAGAAAAATGCACATTTCAGGAAAAGCATGCTTTTTTTCCCACTCATTGGCACTAGGAACAGGCCAAAAGGAAATAGTGCAAGGTGGTGTGTGGAAAGTTTACATAGCAACTTGGCTATTATTCAAAAAGCCCCCAACACACACCTTCCCCAACTCCTCTTTCTCTCTCAAGCAACAGACAGGATGCTGTGGTCAACATTATGACTAAGTTACACCGTGCAAGACTAAGTCCCTCTTGGTTTGAAATACAAGTTAACCACATCCTGAAGGGGAAATAAGGCTTTTCATATATTGACTGATCTACTGATGGCTTTAAGATAGCTTCTACAGAGTGTATAGTGAGGTCGGTTTAATTAAGCTTTGTCAGGTTAGTCGGTCCCTGCACACACCTAGATGACCNTTAGCAGAGATGCATCATCATGCTCCTGACTAACTGGACATGTAGATCTTTTCTTGTGTGTCTAATGAGCTTTCATAAGCTGAACTCTTTCTGGCAAGGAAGCATGCAGGATGATTCCCTTCAGTTCTTGGCTTTATTAAAATTTATGTTGCTAATCTTGTCCTGATATTTGTATGTGGAACCACCCTGGTTTCTCCATCTGTGATCTGAGGGCTCGTGATAAAGGAACAAGGAATTAAAAGACAGTTTGATAAGAACATGAGGAAGAAAAATGCACATTTCAGGAAAAGCATGCTTTTTTTCCCACTCATTGGCACTAGGAACAGGCCAAAAGGAAATAGTGCAAGGTGGTGTGTGGAAAGTTTACATAGCAACTTGGCTATTATTCAAAAAGCCCCCAACACACACCTTCCCCAACTCCTCTTTCTCTCTCAAGCAACAGACAGGATGCTGTGGTCAACATTATGACTAAGTTACACCGTGCAAGACTAAGTCCCTCTTGGTTTGAAATACAAGTTAACCACATCCTGAAGGGGAAATAAGGCTTTTCATATATTGACTGATCTACTGATGGCTTTAAGATAGCTTCTACAGAGTGTATAGTGAGGTCGGTTTAATTAAGCTTTGTCAGGTTAGTCGGTCCCTGCACACACCTAGATGACCCTAACTATATGAAAATGATAAGTGAAATTTGCATGGCAAATACAAAACCAGCGTAATACTTTAGTGCATCCTACAACCATAATGTGTATCAAGGGAAGCCATTCACTAGCTAGTTTTTTGATCATGGTTTTCTGATGTTGCCCTGAATCTTTTTTGTCTTGCACTCCACACTTCTTTGCAATCTCTCAGGGAAGACTGAGACTGGGAGTGCCATTTCTGTGTCTCTCTGCAAGCCATGGAATCACATGTTCCTGGATATTCCTCAGGAGTCCAAATGAGATGTGGAGAAATGATACAGCAGGTGAGTCACAGCATCTCTGGGAGACTGTGGGATTTTAGCATTGCAGCTGATGTTGCAGATCTGCCATGGATGTCAAGTGACAAAGAAGACATGCAGGGTCTATGTCATGTTTGGCGTCTTGGAAGAGGATTCATCTGATCCTTCTGTGTACCTCGTTAATCCTAGATATTCATCTGTAAGACCTGAAAAGGAGAGACAAGCTTAGAATGTCCAGAAATCTGNGATGCTTCCCTTCAGTTCTTGGCTTTATTAAAATTTATGTTGCTAATCTTGTCCTGATATTTGTATGTGGAACCACCCTGGTTTCTCCATCTGTGATCTGAGGGCTCGTGATAAAGGAACAAGGAATTAAAAGACAGTTTGATAAGAACATGAGGAAGAAAAATGCACATTTCAGGAAAAGCATGCTTTTTTTCCCACTCATTGGCACTAGGAACAGGCCAAAAGGAAATAGTGCAAGGTGGTGTGTGGAAAGTTTACATAGCAACTTGGCTATTATTCAAAAAGCCCCCAACACACACCTTCCCCAACTCCTCTTTCTCTCTCAAGCAACAGACAGGATGCTGTGGTCAACATTATGACTAAGTTACACCGTGCAAGACTAAGTCCCTCTTGGTTTGAAATACAAGTTAACCACATCCTGAAGGGGAAATAAGGCTTTTCATATATTGACTGATCTACTGATGGCTTTAAGATAGCTTCTACAGAGTGTATAGTGAGGTCGGTTTAATTAAGCTTTGTCAGGTTAGTCGGTCCCTGCACACACCTAGATGACCCTAACTATATGAAAATGATAAGTGAAATTTGCATGGCAAATACAAAACCAGCGTAATACTTTAGTGCATCCTACAACCATAATGTGTATCAAGGGAAGCCATTCACTAGCTAGTTTTTTGATCATGGTTTTCTGATGTTGCCCTGAATCTTTTTTGTCTTGCACTCCACACTTCTTTGCAATCTCTCAGGGAAGACTGAGACTGGGAGTGCCATTTCTGTGTCTCTCTGCAAGCCATGGAATCACATGTTCCTGGATATTCCTCAGGAGTCCAAATGAGATGTGGAGAAATGATACAGCAGGTGAGTCACAGCATCTCTGGGAGACTGTGGGATTTTAGCATTGCAGCTGATGTTGCAGATCTGCCATGGATGTCAAGTGACAAAGAAGACATGCAGGGTCTATGTCATGTTTGGCGTCTTGGAAGAGGATTCATCTGATCCTTCTGTGTACCTCGTTAATCCTAGATATTCATCTGTAAGACCTGAAAAGGAGAGACAAGCTTAGAATGTCCAGAAATCTGTTGTAATGGAGCAGATAAAGTTATTGGTAGCTTCTAAGTTCAAGATCCTTGCATCCTCAGGGAGGTCAATGTCAGGATCAGTGCAAAAGCTTTTGAGAATACTTGGCCCAACCTGTACAGAAATTCACCTCTTTTAAGCATTCCAGTGTCAGTCAAGTTGTTTGTGGTGAGGAGAGCACATAATACACCTTCCTCTACTAAGTACGTGGAAGAAAATATAATAGAATCATATCACAGAAGGTTAGGGATTGGAAGGGACTTCTATAGATCATCAAGTCCGACTCCCCTGCAGAAGCAGGTTCACCTAGATCAAGTGGCATAGGAAGTCCAGGTGGGTCTTGAAGACCTCCTATTGCTTTAGTTTTTCTGTGTACTTCTGCATCTTAGTACATCTACTGCAATAAAATTGCATTTTGAAGAGAGAGTTTAAGGAACCAGTTTCACCATCTGCACTTTTGTTGACACAAAATGGTAATATTTACAATCCTTAATCAAATTGTGACATGTGATAGCTTTCTACAAGTTCAAGTCATTTTGTTGCAGGCTTCAAATAGTTGCATAGACTTGGATTTTATTCTTTATGTCTGAAAGACATCTGAATATCATTATTCATTTTCATCTAAATATCATCATGGTCATGTCTCTGCTAGATTTAGTTTAACTGTAGAGTAACTCCTGCAGCCGAGCTGCTCAGAAAGTTACTTTGCTTTCCTGTGGAAGAGTCCATTATAATGATATCTAGATTTCAAGTAAAAATCTAAACTATTTTGCTAACTCCTGAATAATCTTCATCTGGACAGTGCACGATGAGAACATCATGTTTTAGGTAAGCTGAGATGCTGTACATTCCTCTCAATAGCATTTCAAGTACTGTTCCATTTTGTCAACATCAGGACATTTTAAAGTTATGTTTCTGCTTATTGCAATTTTATATCTGTTCTGCTCTCCTCTATTTTAATTACCTTTTATTTTGGCATTGTTTTCTTATTTTAACTTATGAAGATACTTATGGTGTACTTAGCCTTTTTTTTTTCTTTTTACCCACTGGTGATCACATCGTGGGTCAGGAAGGCTCCAGATCTTTTTGAACTGGATGAAGCATTAAATCCCTGTCACTCTAGCAATGTCTCCTCACGGTTCAAGTGTGCATTTGTTTTCTGAATGCTACTGAGCCTCATGGACATTCTCTGCCAATAATTTACAGCTTCTTGTATGCAAAATGTTCTTGTTATTACTCTAAGCAATACCACACTGCATGAGAATCATAACAAATAAACAGCTTTTTGTACACTTGAATCCTTCTGTTTCCTCATGCAGCATAAAAAAAAAAAGTAATATAATAAAGATACTCCTGCATTCTACTGGGCATAATATGAGCTGCCTCTTGTGTTTCCCCAAAATATAGAAAAGTTCCTGATAAAATTAGATACATTGATGTAAACCGAGTTTCCTGATCTCTTCTGCTGCCTACTGGTCAAAGTGTTTATTGTTTTCAGAACATTTTCAGTTTGATGAAATCCAGTAAATAGGTCACACGGGGGAAAAAAAAAACCAACCAAACCAAAACCAACCAAAAACCAAACCCCATAATAAGTTATCTCTGCATTGTCTCTGCACCTGCCACAAATTAAACTTGGCACTTCATTTGCATTCTTGCCTTGTCAGCTGGTGCAGATGAAAACCCTTGCTCTGCCATGTAAAAGCATTAGAAAATCCAGTGCCAGAAACACATAAGTGAAAGAAGATGAACAACTGAACAGAGATCCAAAGAAGCTTTATCCCAAGATACTAGCTAGACCAGTTCTACAGCTGTGACTTGTAACAGAAGAAATGGAGTGGAACATGAGAAATACCTGCAGCACTGCTGCTGAAATTCATTAGTGTTTCTGAGAGTGCTCAAAACTGTAAGCTGTTGAAGAAACTCGGTGCCAGAATATCCTTCTGATGGAGGAAAGATGTCTTGCTGGGATTAAGGGATATTTTTATCCCCTGAAAAGCTGTTACATCTGAAGCAGGATAGAGCCTTCCAAAGGCAGGGACAGAGGATGCCTGAAACAGGAAGAAATGCAGTCCAAACTTGTTCCTTACTGGCTTCAGGCGGTGAAGAAGCTGATAAGGAGATTGATGGATACAAGTGCCGAAGTGTCTGATGCCCTGTGGTAAAGAAATTATAGGGCAAGTCGATGCATTTAAGAAGGCTACAGAGTAGTTGTGCTCTTGGGGTGAGGCTCTCTGTTCCTTTGAACCGAGAGGGTTTCTGCAGAGACTTCTGACTGTGGAAGGACCAGCCCACATCAGTTCTGCCCATGGACTTGGCTGTTTCTGGAAACAGGTAAGTCTGTTTTCTGTTAGGTGGGAATTTTGCATACCACAAACCTGTGTATATAATGCTACTTTAATTTCATCAGACTGGGAATTCAGGTGTGCTGCAGTCACAGTAATAGTTGTACAGAGGGCTGTGCTTTCCAGCAGATGTAACCAGGTGTAGTGGGATGATCAAAGGGTGGGCAGATGTTAAAGGACTGGCCGTAGAGATGATCACTTGTTGTAGGACTCTGCTAAAAAGAACGTGTCCAATATGTGTGAAACAAAAGAGGGAAATTAAATTCTTTGAAACTTCTAATGCAGAGGTCTGACTGACTCAGAAATACAGAATGGGTCTGTTCTTGCTTTGAACTCTGTTCCATTTATATGTTTGATAGTAGCATCAGGAAGAGAGTTTCTGTTTGTCTACGAGTTAGTGTATCTGGAGCTCCAGGTGAGGTGTTTAAAACTGTTCAGTGGTTTGATCTGCTGCTTCTCACCCTGTGATGAACTGGGTAGTTTTTCCTCCACGTATCTCTGCAAGGATTTAGTTGAAAACCTCTGACTTTTTTGTAGGGATTGCACACAGAGCAGCTTGGAAAGCTGATGATTTTATATATAAATCATTCTTGCATGGATGGAATCAAAAGTTTCCCACAACTAAACTGAAAATTTGAACAGCAGTAATCACTCCCTTTACTTCTTTCCATCCATCCTTTCCTCTTTCTTCACCGTGTTGTGCAGTACCTCTGGGACCTGTGGAAGGCACTAAAAGTAAAATTCAAAATGCAAATGCTGTGCTGTGGTTGACACAGATAAAGGTTGATCTGTGTGTGGTAGCAAGGGGTGTTTGGTTTGGGTTTATTTTTGACTTCACAAAAAGTGTAAGACCACTTCGAGTGTTACACAGTGATGCCAGGAACTAGAAGGGAACTGCTGCATAGAAACCACATATGCTCTTTTAATTCAGCCACTGTAACTCAGAGTGAAAAATAATCCTTGCTGTGTTTCTACACAAGTGAAAATCTGATGAGCTGCTGGTTCTAATATTTTTATTCTTTCCTCTTCTATGAGTAAATGTGCTTGAGACTGCTTGGAACTGGTTGGATAGGCTATACTGGAATATAACATTCTTTGAATAGAGGCCCAGATATTTTTTTCAGCTGAACCTGAATATCCATTCAAAATGTTTTTCTTCCCTACAGAGCATGACACAGAAAGAAAGATTGTGTTAATGATAAAAGTAAAAACTTTAGAATACATACTCCTTTTATTCCAAAGAATATCTGCACATGTTCAATTATTTTAGAAGAGTTGCTGCAGAATTGTTTATTTCACCACAATTATGCCAGTTACCTTTCATCAGCAGTCAAAAGTGTGGCTGTTTTTTGAGGTGCTGTTCATTTTAATGTTTTTGGGTTTTTTTTTTCCATGGCTTTGAATATTTAATCACTGTCAAGTTGATTTAAAATAAAACACGGAGTAGTTAAAATTCATAAGGTGTGCTAAAAGCACCTCAAATTTCAGGAGGAGAGGGAAGTTGCGTTTTTGTAAAGGACTGAGCTGCTGTAAGCGTAAACAGTGATTTGTGGGTGGAATACATCTAAGAGTGCACTCAGGTAAGATGTTTGTTTTCAACTAGAGAAATATGAGGAAAGTGTCTCCAAGTGCCTTGCTCCCATTTAAAATTCCCAATCATAAAAAAAAAAAAACCCAAACAGACAGGAGCACAAATTACTGCACAACCAACTACAGCATCCAGTTTTGTGAAGTAAAAGGAAGATAATCAGTAAAATCTTGCTTGCTGTAGGTTCTTTGAAAGCTATTGTCTAATATAGTGATAAGGCAACCTCCCAGAGGTGACGTTCAGAACAGAAAGTGCAGCCAGATATGAAAGATGGGTGGGAAAAGACACTGCAATAATTGTGTCACTGTTCAGAGAATGGGGAACCTTAACAAAAACCCAAACAAACCTCAAAGAAGAAACCTGAGGTAAAAAAATGTCATTGTTGTGTTTTGCCTGGATGACTATTTTTAGACAAGTTTGAGGTGAGTGGCCTCAGTGTTGCATGCTGGTGTAAGCTGGGATAACATAAGCACTAACTGAGGTGGATGGAGGAAGTGCTATAGAAAAATTTCCTCTCCTGTCTTGCTTTTTCTGATCCATCTTTACGGTTACATTTAATTATTCTGACTCCTACATTTGCTGTTATCATAGCAGAATGTGACTACAGTCCTTCCTGTGATAGGTATGAGCTGGGCTGGTGAGGCAGGATCTCACAGCAGTTGGATTCACCATAGCAATATGTAATGAGAATTTTTCCTAGAGTTTTGATCTAGGGAGCCTGGGAAGAAACATCCTGGGAGATCCATGGAAGTTAAAATTAAAAAGTTTTAAAACTTCTTTAACAAAAAAAAAAAAAAAAAAAAAAAAAAAAAGAATTAAAAGGGGACAAGGCTGTCTGTTCATGCAGGTGAGTGCCAGAAACAAGCACCTCAAAAACTGAACTTCGTGTTGCTGTCAGCAGCTTTGACATTTAGGGATTTAAAGGTAATTTCTTACCCTAGTGAGAAACTTTCCACTGTCTGTGTTTCCACAGTTACTGGCTGTGTCACATTTTGCATAAAGAGTAAGAGAACGTTCATCTTGAAATTGTCAGACTTGTGAGCTCAGTCTGACTTCTTTTGATACAAAGCATTCAGGGTGAAATCTGATAGACCAAGGTGGTTTTCCTTTTGTCTCTCTCACTGTTTGTTGTAGAGTTAAGAGCTTCAAGATGACAATTGTGCTTGAAAGATGTTTGTACTTTTGTACTGATTAAAGAGGGGGACTAGGACATCTGTACAAAGTTTAGGTAGCTCACGCGTGTAGGATGTGTTTCTGTACTGTCTCAAGACATCTAATTCCCTTGAACGTGTATCCCACCCAGAGTGTCAATTCCTTTGCACCCTGTGAAAGACAAAAACCAAAAGATTTTTGTCTCAGCAGACGATCAGACTTCTGATAGGAGCAGGGAAGAATTTAGTGTTTTCCAGAAGAAACTGCTTTCATATATTTCCGGATGACTTCTAAATGTCAGACAAAAAGCAGGTTTAGTTTCACCCCTAGGAGCTCAATCTTTTGTATAAGACTCTTCCTGCCTGTATGACTGGATATGACACAGTCCTTAAGCAGGAGTGGAAGCAATTTGCTGCAGCCTGTTCTGTTTTGGCAATGTTCAGAGGGAGCAACAACCTCTACATTTTAAGCCAGAACTGACTGTGTGTTTGCCAGAAAATGAGGTATCAGTAGAAACCAAGTTCACTAAAGTTTTTGTTACAGCCTACACCATTGTTCTGAGTTCTCTGCAACAGTTAATTAACCTTCAGTAATGTAAAAAAACTAATGGTACAACCAGTTGTTTTGAGGCTTTTTTTTCCCCCTATGGTGACTTGCTTGTAAATATTTTTACGATTGAAAGTAGATGTGTTGATGATTACTCCTTGGTGAAATAAATCAGTTTCTAGTTTAAAGTGGAAAGAAAGGAGGAGGCACATACAATTACACATGAACAGGTTGAGGGTAAAGTTTTCAGTTACGACTCTTCTTTAGTAATAAACGATGGATATCATCTGCATGTAGTTAATGTCTCAACTAGGAGAGGAGGAGTTATGAAGGCAAACATATTTCTCCGTGTGTTTTTTGTAAAGCACTTGCTGGCTGTGCCAATGTGGGAAACGTTGGGAGATTAACATTTGGACAAGGAACAAGAATTGTTATAAATCCAAGTAAGTGAGAAGTGAAGAATGTCACCAGCTTCTGCTTCCAAAGGTCAGGTTCTCGTATCAACCCCATCTCACCAATGATACTTTTGTTTACTTTTCTTTTTTGTTAAAAAATAGTGCATTTAATTTGCTTGAAAGTGTAGGAAATCTTGTCTGTTCTGGTGAGGATCCATAAGACTGAAAAACCTTTCAATATTGATTTTAATTTTGTTTCATGCCAACCCTCTGGCCTTCCCAAATATTCTGTGTTACAAGGGCAGTGGTGTGGAATGCTCAGACAAAGCTTGTTTATTCTTTCAAAACGAGTATGTTGGCACAATAATGGTTTCAGAGAAATGTTGTGATGATGGATACTATCCTCTTTTTGTATCCATGCTTCAACAGCTTAAATGCAAAAAAAGCCCCAGTGAAATGTAAAACTTGTTTGCTTTTACAGACCCAAAATATGTACTAACAGGGACAGTAAAGTGTTAATTGTTGCCATTTGTGATAAGATTTGGTTTAGCAAAAATGTAACCGACATAAGTAAATTTGTGTGGACATGATCGTGAGGACAGAAAGACATTTTGCTTTATACTGACTCCTAAAGGTTTTGGAAAGGTGTAATCCAGTGGTAATTTGGAATCTGTTACATTCTTCCTGCGATGATTTATGTAAAGCCCCTTGTCACAGTGTGACTAGTGGTTATGGAAAGGTCACTTTTGGTGGAGGAACTTGCCTCTTTGTGCTTCCAAGTAAGTCTTCCAGTAAAAGCTGTGATCTCAGACCATAGTGTGCACATGTTGAATCCAGTGAGTCCATTCAGTGCAACTCCTTAGTCCACAGCAGAGCTGCATGTAGAAGAGTGTGCTTTGGTCACAGAGGTGTTCTCCCAGAGCGCATGCACACTCATCAAATGAATTTGGATTCATCCTAGAAGTGTGCAGCAGGATAAATCAGACAAGCTATCTTCAAAGTTCGATTAAATTCTGTTCTGCCCTTGCAATTTCAGTGAGGTATTTTATAAGGGAGTTAGTTTTGTATTCAAATACTTCAGAGTTTTCATTTCCAGGCATGGGAATACTTGATAAAGTGCATAGACTTTTCCAGGGGCTGTGAGACAAGTAGCTACTTATTTCTGATCTATTTTGAGACTATAGCAATGCCAGTTCAAAACTGCTGCATTGTCTGTGCAAGATGAGCAATTAACAAGTACTTGGAAGTTTAATGGACTTCCAATTTAGGGTTAGATACTCAACCTACTTAAGATATGATCTTGTTCTATTAGACTAACTTACTTCATTTTCTACTGCATACCTGTGATAAAATGGTTATTTGTGATGCTGTCGAGAGCCAAGAGAGAAACAGAAATTAGTAAAGTAAAATGAACTTTCTTTTCACTTGGTAGAAAGAAAGCCAAATTATTTTTGTTAA
The DNA here is from genome assembly GCA_013401255.1 of Urocolius indicus. Taxonomy (NCBI): domain Eukaryota; kingdom Metazoa; phylum Chordata; class Aves; order Coliiformes; family Coliidae; genus Urocolius; species Urocolius indicus. The sequence continues at coordinate 20,309 of WBNH01012191.1, forward strand.
TAGGAATGAAATTTTGGTTTGCAGTTTTACTTTAAAGAAAATATCTGAGGAGAGGAGGAAGAAAAACAGTCCAGACAACATTTCCCATTAAATATTTTTCTATATATGACTCTTTGGGGTTTTTTTTCCCCCCAGTTTTGTACTATCAAAAACACAACAGATAATGGGACACTGGGATGCTTCAAGGTTGATTTTTGTAGCAAGAGGGAAAAAACGGAGGGGACAGTTAGTTGTGACACTAAATAAGTGTAGTCTGTTTAACTCTGGTTTTTAAACTATTTCTCTTCATATGCTGGAAGATGTGAGGATCAAGTGTGTGTGTGAGAGAGAGAGAGACAGAGAGAAATTATATAATACTTCAGGAACTCTTATTTCTTTTTCTGGAAGCTGATTGATGGCCAGAGGACCTGTATTCAGTAGGGCAGATGATAAAATTTACTGAAGCACATGAAAACACAGTTTGAAGGGCCAGTTTCGTTTCCTCTGAATTAAAGCAAAAGGAATCTGAAGGTTATTTTTCAAAGCTATTTTGGAAATGTACCTAGGTTAAGTTATTGGTCCTTAATGGCAGTCTCTACCGTGTCATTCTTCTGTTGTGACAATCTCAAGTACTGCAGGAATCTTACACTCAGTTTTCCTGCCCATGTTATGTAGAGGTCAGACTAAATAAGTCCTGATTCATGATTTGCGGTGAGAAAGGTATTTCTGTCAGATTCATAGAGGTGAAAAAACATGATTCTGCTGAATTCTCTGATAAGTATTTCCCTTTTCCAAAGGATAGCAAATACTTTGGGGGTGAGGAGACAGGAAAATGAGAAAACTGGCAATGCAAAGTGGTATGTAGGAAATGATGGGAGTAAACCCGAGGTTTTCAAAGTCGGCACCATAATATGTAGGTTAGTTCAACCACAGACTTGCGTTGATCGGGATCCTGTTCAAAATGCAGTGCGTGTTTCATGCCCTGATGAGGTGCAAAAAGGAGGACTGCATGGGGATGAATTAATGAATGTCTTCATTATTACATTTCTAAAAACCTTATATAAACAAGTCATCTGCTTAAATATGTGTGGGACTGCACAGTGTATGCAGCGAACAGCTGAAATATGCATATCTCTCACAGAAGTTCATTAGGAATATGGTTAATTATTTGACCTCAAGGGCAAGTTTTCTTTCTCTCCCTTACATTTTTGCATATAAGAACTGAACTTCCAGTGAGGTACAAAGTAAAAAGCCTTCTAGTTAGGGTGTAAAAATTTTCCTGTCCAAGTAGATTACAGAATGGGAAAGTTTTAATGAGATTTCATGTATATGCCTAGATTGTCTTTGCTGTTGAGTAAGTCTGGGATGGGATCACCTGGGTTCATTCCTCTTCAGAAATCACCACAAATCAGGGGTTTGCCTGATTTGTTTTTGCAAAGGAGTTAAATGATGTGTGAATTCAGGAAGCAGTTACAATAAATGGCAGTTTGGTGAAGGAACAAGGCTCAGTGTTAAACCAAGTAAGTACATTGTAGCACAAAAATATCTTGAGAAATGTTGCAGAACCTAGTGCTCGGAATTGGTAGTACATAACGATCTTGGAAACAGAATATCCTTCGATTTCTACTGTGCTGCGGGTGGGGCCTTAATGCTGCATTTACACAAAACATGTAGTGCAAATTGTTATTCCATGTAGCAGTCTCTGGCATGTAAATGAATAGGCAATCATCCTCCTCTGGTGCCTGCCAGGGCAGTGGGTTCCATCCTTGTCTGTCATGTATTATTCATTAGAGCTCACATCATAAATCTGTGGCTAATGATCATTCTACCTGAGGCTTGTTTGACTCCGGGGGTGGTTTTCAATGTGGTTCAGTGAATGACAGACCTTGCTTCTTTCTGCCAAGTTGGCCTGTTCTTTCTAACTACAAAGTATCTGCCATCTGGCACTTCGGCACTATCTGCTGTGATCTTTTTATCTAGTTACTTTCTTACTCATACAAAATAAGTAGGGACTAGATTTCCAGCAAAAACAGTGTAAATCAGTATGGAGTGCTAGAGAGCTGTGCCAAATCTTCCCCCAAACTGCTGAATTGTCTCATTTCTCAAGCTGCCTCAAGCTTCGTGTTGTTCCTTGGTAGAAAAAGCCATTACAGATAGTATGTAAGAATGGACTTGTGCTTTTTAAAGTTATTTGTTTTGAAGAGTGCTTCAAGGGCTACCCATGTGTGGAATTACATAAGTGAGAAACAGAGAGAGAAGAGGATGTCTCTTCAGAGACACTAGAAGTACTCATCCTGTTAAAAACAAGAGATTTAATACACATTAACAGGGCCAGAAGGGCCTGTGTGTGTTCTGTTACTATTAAGTAGTGGACCAGGTGTCCTAGCCATACATTCGGACTGCTCAGTTACATCTTCCTCTGCAAAAGTGTTCAGGACTAGGGAGTGAAGTTCTTCTGGTAATGTTTCTCTCTCTTTACCAAGACACAGCTTTGAAAACAAATATTAAATGTATAATTTCTGTAGAGAAGTTCTTAAACTACTCCCGGCTATGCCAAAGCATCTCATGTTCAGGGCACTTCATCTTTCTTGACCTGTAAAAAATATTGATATGAAGCCTGCTAGGAGACAGAGAAGAGATATCCCCATAAAATGAAGGCTGGTTTATCTAACACACATTTGCACACACAGTTTTATTTCAATGACTTGAGTCCTCATGGCACAGGAGTTTTTGTAAGAGAGCTTTTGGCTGTGTGTATTCAGGAAATGCAGGCAGATTCGTCTTTGGAAGAGGAACCAAGTTGCTGATTAAGCCTAGTAGGTATCCCTTTACCAGTATGGTTAGGAAAGACAGAGTACTTTAGATCTTTTTTCAGGTCCCTTTTAAAATACAGAGGGAAGAGTTTCTTGAACTTCTGTAAAATAAGAAGGAGAGAGGGCGTGGGGAAGAAGAGAACATTCTGAGCAATTTGCTTGTAACATCTCTGTCTTCTTGTGGAACAGATCACAACAGTGGAATAGGTTTTTGCTGAAGTCAGTGAATGACTTTTGTGTTGTGCAGGCACCCTGAAAGTCAGGATGAACAATACAGGGCAATACATTTGAGATTAGAGTTCATGAATGACCTTTGGTTGTTAAAAGGCTAACTGATTACTCCCTCTTTTGGGACTTAGGTTTTGATTTCTTACTGGGTTCGTTGTCAACTGAAAACATTGCCAACAAGAAAAATTTGAACCCTAAATTGGTTTTCTCTGCGAGTTCCCTTCTGTTTATGTTTTCTTTGCCTCTTTCTCTGATGGCTCTTGCTTCTTGCTTAGTTTGTGAGACTGACTGTCTGATCTGTCTGAACTCTTAATTTTAACCATAAGAAATTTTAGAAACAAACAGGTTCATGTTTAAATACTTTGATATGTCTAACAGTGTCTTCTGGCTTTTAAAGGCTGAGGCTTCTCTTCTTTACAAGTTCTATATAGAGGCTTATTACTGTGAGACAACTAAGCCTTCCTGGAAACTCAGCTTTGAGAGAGGCACAAAACTGATCATGAAATCAGGTAAACCTTAAAACAAACAGTTGTTTTACATTATAAATTCAAAGCTGAGGTTCTTCTGTCCTCTTAAATGTGGCAAAAAGTGTTCAGCCTAACTATCCAAAGAGCTTCAACCGAGTTGCGCTAACAGGTTAATGGGCTTGATTTTCTACTTCAAGCATTTCAAAACTCTTTCTGTCTGCATTTCTGTTTAAAGATCAGAGGCATGCAACTAGAAAAATGTTCTAATTTGAAGTCAAGGGTGGCATCTCTTTTTTTTTTCCCCTTGATCTCTCTTGAAAATGCATATACTTGTCTGCACCAGAAGTCGTGTGTAGTTTTTGTTAGTGGATGTGTCACTGTGTGAATCATCATCCAACTGGAAATACACCTTTGGAAGTGGGACACAACTGATAGTGAAAGCAGGTAGGCGGATATCCTGAAGGAGTAAGATTAGTAAAATCTAATTCCCCTTTTTGTATAACACCTATGAAAATTCCATTGAAGTTCTTCCACGTGAGGCAAAGCTACCCAGTGGGCTTCCCACCATCTCTCCTCCTAGGCGAGCAGCTCTGCAGCTGTGGGATTACATGCTGCTTGATTCCCTCAAGGACAGGCAATAATCTTCCCAAATGGAGTTTGTATCCATAGGTCCAGCATTGCTCCTGATCCCACAGACAGATCACAGGGATCTTCCCTTCAGCATGTAGCTGACTGTGAGTGATAACGAGCAATGTCTGGTCAGGATTCGGGAGCCCAGCTTTGCCAACACTCTGGAAAGGTTTTTGTTAAGAGAGAAAATGCTGCGCGAACACAGGATCTGGATTATATACACCTGTCTTTGGCTCTTGAACAAGACTCATTGTTATTCCACGTAAGTGCAACCCCGCTCCTGTGCTTTCTGCTTTATTAGGGACCTGTCCTGGGGTGGCTGAGAGCAGCAGCGTGGCCGGGTGTTTGGTCATTTCTGTGTGACCATATGTGGTGATGGACTTTGCTTTAAGGGAATGTGCCAGCTTGATCCAATCCAGCCTTTATTGCTCGTATTTTGACTGGGATGGACAGAGCGGCCACACACCTCATCCCAACGGTTGCAGCTGCCCTGTAGGAGGCTGCCCTATGGCCCAGGATGCCAGCAGGGTTTTTTCTGCAGTGGGAAGCACTGTCAGTGTTGTGGTGTCCCTCCAAGCCAGGACGTGGCTAGTCAAAGTCTTGGGGAGAGGTGCTGCGTCTGAAGGGGCTTGCTGGGCTTTTTGTTATGGAAGGAAATGCTGTGTGGTTATGATTCTGGCTACAACAAGCTGACTTTTGGCTCTGGGATCCGACTGTCCATCCAGCCCAGTGAGTGTGCAGCTTTCTTGTGTGTCCTTTGTAAAAAATCCTTGAGCATCCACCAGACTGGCATGTAAATGTACTTGTTTTATCCATGTCTCCTTTCATAGTGAAAGGAGATCATAGGTGCTACCTCAAGGTGCCATGATGCTTAAAAATGTTTCCAGGTGGAGGACTTCTGCTGTGTAGAGAGACATACTCTGAACATTGTAGTCTAGATAAAGGGTGGACAGTGAAATGAGGAACCTAGAAATGGAAGTACCAGGAAGATGTGAATCAAATTAAATAGCCTATCACTGACCTGTTCTGCAGAAGTGCTGCAATTTTCAGTTCAGAGCAAGCATCCTGCTTGCTCAGATGTAGGTGATGGTGATGTAGCTGGTGGTGTAGCCTGCTGGAGGTAAACCTCTGGGTTTCTGTCAAGTGCTCTGCTGATGTGACAATAGCCTCAAAGTCACCTTTGGCTCAGGGACTAAAGTCACAGTCCAGCCAAGTAGATGAGTTAGTGCCTGTGTGTTGTAATCTCATCCAGAAGTTTGTCATAGGCTGTGCAGGAAAAGCACACAGGAGAGGAAAAGTAAACAGAGCTCTCGGGGGAAGTTTATGCTGCTGCTAAACTAGAAAACCAAAGGACAAACGTGTTTGTTTCTGTTTTGCACAAGAAACCAAGACCAAGCTATTTTGTTGCTCAGTCTGCAAAGCCTCATTGCCAGTGAATGTCTGTTAATCTCCAAGCAGCCTGAGAAAGCCATCCCTGAGGTTCTGTCTTTGCTCCTCTCATTGTTGCAGTTCCCAAGGGAAAGGACATCTCTGGTCCATAGAGTTCATCCATTTCCTCTCTAAAGGAGACCACAGGATGTACCAGAGCAGGAGTTCTTGTAGTAGTGTGTAACAGTGTGCAAGTGCCAATGCAGGAAAACTGCAGTTTGGGCCAGGGACGAAGCTGCATGTGCTGCCAAGTATGTTTTCTTCTTGTGCTTCTCCACTTTATGCTGTCTCCTACTGCGTTCCTATTTGTAGCCAGATTAAGACCATAAAGAGAAGGTCAGAGACTCAGGACAGAGACACAGAGGATTTGTGTTTCCTGAGCCTTGTCAAGGGTGGGCAGAGGCTTGGGGAGAGGTGCTGCTTCTTATGGGGCATGATGGGCTTTTTGTTATGGAAGGAAATGCTGTGTGACACTGGCGCTGGCTATGGCAAGCTGACGTTTGGCTCTGGGACCAGACTGTCCACCCAGCCCAGTGAGTGTGCAGCTTTCTTGTGTGTCCTTTGTCAAAAATCTTTGAGTGTCTACAAGACTGCTTCCTACACGTACTGCTTGTATGTAGGTCGCATTTCATAGAGGAAGGAGAATGTAGGCACTGTGTCATTCAAGGCAGAAGATGAAGGGGAGCCTCTGAAATGGTGAAGTGACATGCAATCCCCTCTGGTGTGGCCCAGGGCAGAGGCCACGGTCCCTCAAATTGGGATTTGTACTCACAGGTCCAACAGAATCCCACAGACAGATCATGAGGGTCTTCACTTGAGCATGCAGCTGACTGTGAGTGACAGTCAACAATGTCTGGTCGGGATGTGGGTGTCCATCTTTGCTGAGGGTTTGGGAAGGTTTTTGTTAAGAGAGAAAATGCTGCGCGAACACAGGATCTGGTGTATATACACCTGTCTTTGGCTCTTGAACAAGACTCGTTGTCATTCCATGTAAGTGCAACCCCGCTCCTGTGCTTTCTGCTTTATTAGGGACCTGTCCTGGGGTGGCTGAGAGCAGCAGTGTGGCCGGGTGTTTGGTCATTTCTGTGTGACCATATGTGGTGATGGACTTTGCTTTAAGGGAATGTGCCAGCTTGATCCAATCCAGCCTTTATTGCTCGTATTTTGACTGGGATGGACAGAGCGGCCACACACCTCATCCCAACAGTCTCAGCTGCCCTGTAGGAGGCTGCCCTATGGCCCAGAATGCCAGCAGGGTTTGTTCTGCAGTGGGAAGCACTGTCAGTGTTGTGGTGTCCCTCCAAGCCAGGACGTGGCTAGTCGAAGTCTTGGGGAGAGGTGCTGCGTCTGAAGGGGCTTGCTGGGCTTTTTGTTATGGAAGGAAATGCTGTGTACTTATGGCTCTGTCAATGACAAGCTGACATTTGGCTCTGGGACCCGACTGTCCATCCAGCCCAGTGAGTGTGCAGCTTTCTTGTGTGTCCTTTGTTAAAATGTCCCTGAGTGTCCATTGTAGTGGACATTGCCTTTCACAGGGAAAGGGAATCATAGGTGCCGCCTCAAAGTGCCCTGATGCTTAAAAGTGTTTGCTGGTGGAGGATTTCTACTGTTTAGAGAAATAATGCTCCTGTCTGCTTGTATTCCACCAGCAAGTAGGAACAGAAGTGAGGTTCAGGGCAGGTAGGAAGATGGATCATGATGGCAGCTGTGGATAGCAATGGAAGCCCATCGGGACTCCAGGGAGGCAGGAGCAGAAGCACAGTGAAAAAGTAAGGGAGCTAGAGGACGAGAGATGTGACAAAAATCTGATGGTCATTAGTGAGTAGTGCAGGTCTGGATTTGTCAGAGATGCAGATGGAAAGGGAATTGCCCTGTGGCTCTTCTTTGCAATGTTAGTGAGGCTGAGGTGAAGGGAGGAAGGAGCAGCAGCAGCGGACATGGCGGGGAGGGTGCCATGCACTGTGAGTGTGTGTGTGGGCAAAGGTGGGATTTCCCCGAGGAATGTTATTCAGGGTGATTGGGTTTTTGCTATGGCAAACACCGCTGTGTCTGTGAATACCAACCGGCTGACATTTGGACCTGGAACCAGGCTCATGGTCAAACCAAGTAAGTTTTCTGAGGTTTGGGCCACTGAGTTCTTTGGTGGAAAGATTCAGCCCCCTTAAAGCCAAGGTGAATGTTTGCAGTGAGAGTAGCAAAAGGCAGCTGAGAAGCAGCTGCTGCCCAAAAGCAATCACAGTGTGCTCTGGGTTGCTGTCTTATCTGCTGGATGTTGTAGAATAGGAGAGATGGTCCACAGAGCAGTGATGTAATTTCACAAGCTGTGGAGCATTTCTGTGAGATAAAACTGACAAACTGGCAACTTTTGTAGGTGCATGAAATTCGTGTTGCCTCTGTGAGTAATTCATACTTGCGACTTTGTCTAAGCAAGCTTTGTGCCATAGTTTTCCTTCCAGAAGTTGTAATAAATTCACTCTTGGAGGAGGACCTCACCTTCCTCTTTCTGTAGGAATATGAACTTTATGAGTTGGGTAAATGCTAAACTACAGATCAGACACAGTGAGGTTTCAAAAATACTCACAGAGAACGCTGTATCTTCCCTTCCTCTAGTCTGAAATTCTGAATAAGAAAGCTGGTCCCTTCAAGGGGGCACATCAAGATGGCTTTTTGCACCTGGAGATGTGCAGTGCAGCAGCAATGAAGAAAACAAAAACAACTGGTTCTTTGCTCCTTTTAAAATCCAAATATACACATACAACCTAAGAAACTTTCTTGAGCATTTGAATTAGAAACCTGAAGCAAAGTATTTACTGCCTAAGTAATTAAATCCAAAGTAAAAGCTCTGCCAGAAGAGCAGGTTCTTCTGCAGACTTTTTACTTTTAAAAAAGAAAAAAAAAACCCAGCTAAAAAAGCAGAAGGCTTTTAGAAACCTGCCAAAATATTGACTTTTCCCTTGAAAGAGGATGAGGGGGATTGTAGGTCCTTCACCTGTGGCTTGGAAGTTTTCTCCCTTTCTCAAAACCTAAATCCCATTTTCTCTCTGGGAAGGAGAGCAAACTGAATGGTGGCCCTGGTCAGGAACAAGGGAGAGAGGTGTCACTGGTGCTTGGATTTTGTTTGCTAATGAACTATGATCACAGTTCCAAGTTCTTCAGGGGTCTTCTGTCGGTGGAGTTGAAGGAAGAATATTGGGTTTAACAGTAACAATGAGGGAATTTTTGATGCACTGTGTCCTAGTCTTCAGTTAAATATGTCTCTGTTTACAGTGCTTCCAGCATGCTCAGGCAGGTCTTATCACGCAAAACTACTAAGTTGTGCAAGTGGGGAAGATGCATATGGAAACTCTTGTCCCAGTAGCCAAGTTTGTCTGCAGCTGGTTCCTTTTTGGGGTTTGGTTGTGGGGGACTGTTTGGTGAGGTGGTTGTGTTATTGCTGCTGTTTTTCCCATTTGCTGGCTTAGATGCAGAGCTCTGAGAGTGCACGTCCTGAATTCAGATTCTGATCTTCGATGAGTTTGGCACTTTTTAAAGAACTTCTGCACAATGTAAGACCACACCATTTTGCTGCTCAGTCCTGCAAAGCCTCAGTGCCAGTGAATGGCTGTTATTCTCCAAGCAGCCCGAGAAAGCCATCCCTGAGGTTCTGTCTTTGCTCCTCTCAGTGTTGCAATTCCCAAGGGAAAGGACATCTCTGGTCCATAGAGTTCATCCATTTCCTCTCTAAAGAAGACCACAGGAGGCACCAGAGCAGGCTGAGCCTGGAGTTCTTGTTAGGGTGTGTAGCACTGTGCAAATGTCAACACAGGAAAACGCCTTCTTGGGCTAGGGACGAAGCTGCATGTGCTGCCAAGTATGTTTTCTTCTTGTGCTTCTCCACTTTATGCTGTCTCCTGCTGTGTTCCTATTTGTAGCCGGTCAAAAACAGGAGTCAGAGGCTCAGGACAAAGACACAGAGGATTTGTGTTTCCTTTGCCTTGTCATGGGTGGACAGAGGCTTGGGGAGAGGTGCTGCTTCTGATGGAGCATGCTGGGCTTTTTGTCATGGAAGGAAATGCTGTGTGAATATGGCTACAAGCTGATGTTTGGCTCTGGGACTAGACTGTCCACCCAGCCCAGTGAGTGTGCAGCTTGCCTCTGCCGTATGCCTCTCTTGCAATAGGAGTGTTTTTCTGTTCAGCCTTTTGCCTTTGCACATCTGAAATGCCTTCTCTCCCATCACAGGCCTTCACTGTGGTCTTTAGTGAGGCTGTGGTTGGACAGAGCAAATCTCAACTTGAGGTCTGCATAGTTTTTGGAACAGTGTTCCCTGTGCCTTACTGGGAAGGGCCAATTTTTAGGGCTGAGTGAGGAGTTGCGATCATACTTGTGCTTCTTTTGTCTACATGAAGCAAGGAGGCACTCAGAGGTCATGTCTATCAGAGCTGAAAGGGGTGACCAGATGCAGCTTCTGTAACTGAAGTGCCAGTTATCAGTGCTCAGCTTTGAGAGGAAGAAGCTAGTGCAAGGGAGACATGACTGACAGGGTTTTTGTAGTGAAGGCAAACACTGTGTGACTAATTATGGCAACCAACTCATTTTTGGAGATGGAACTCAGCTCAGGATACATCCCAGTAAGTTTTAAACCCTCTTACTGCTGCACTTGGTGGGACAGGTTTGTGCTCATGAGGAGCATATCTGGAATGGGACTGGTTCAGTCTGTGGGGCTCTGTGCTTTCCTTGCTCTGTTAGCATCAATGCCCTTGATTCAACAAGGCTGTGAAGTTGTCTCTTGCACTTGCTCCAGCCAGCTCCTGCTCTCTGCCTGTCACATAAGCAGCACAGGCTCCTGAACCCTCTTGCTCAGGAATAGATCCTTCGTGCCATGGCCATCCATGGTGACTGTGAACACTGGGGTGAGTTGCTGTTGGCTCTGTCCAGCAGAGCCCTGGGGGGCTGTTCTTTGCTCAGCTCAAGGAGGACCAGGTTAATAATATTTTTGCTTGCACTAGAATCCTAGCTGTTATCTCTCCTGTAGATAAGATCCTCAGGTTCCTTATCAAGGCTACAGTCACTCCAGCTTCAGTTGCCTGGTGTTGATGGAGAGGAGCAGATCTCCTGGAGATGAGTTGTGGTGTAACTG
>WBNH01012193.1:0-17382 GCA_013401255.1 Urocolius indicus
AGTTCTTCAGGAACACACTGCTCTTAAGGTGTTACATCCTGATCCCTGTGATGTCCTCCACAAGCTGCCATAAGTCTCCGTGAGCTGCAGGGCAGCAGCCTGCCATCTGAACATGGGCTGTAAGGACATCTCTGCTCTGGCACGTCCTCCCCTTCTCCTTCACTGACCCTGATGTTTCTTTCCCCTCTGACTTCCTCTAATCTTGTTTCTTCCTTCTACTTCAGATTTTCACTTCTTTGATACATTGTTTGCAAAGGGGCCTGAAAGGCAAGGCCTTGTCCATAGGCAGGTCTAATTTGGAGCAAGGGCAGCTTTGAGCAGCTTCTTACAAGGGGCACCACTGCAAACCCTCTCCTACTACCAAAAACCCCACCATACAAACACATTACAGACTTGCTTGATTGTGGTTTGAGATGACATCTGTGAAAACTATTGAAGTCCCGTTACTTATTGCTGTCTGGAGTTAAAAAGATTGTTGTGTAAGTATTAGAGGTTCAGGAACACTGTTGGATTATATGATGGCCTCGATCTTGCCCTACTCTTCCACCTGCTCCTACACGCTTTAGATTTCTGTTCTTAAATAGTGATAGCAGAGGCACCCAATGGCCTCAGGCAGGCTGAGATGGGCAGAGTCCAAGAACTGTTTAGGGGGCAGCACTGCAGCCCTCTCTTTCTGTTACTGAGCAAAGGTGGCTCCACATAAACCCATCACAAGCCAGATGAGAAAAACCACCTCAAAGGTGTTTAGTTGGTTTATAAGAGGGTGGAGGCTTGAACTCCAGTTAAACGTTCTTCTATGTTGTCAAGGAATGAGAAGAAATTACAGGTATTATTAAAAAGTTCATATATGCACAGACGTAAGCTTTTTTTGTATTTATCTAGCCTGGGCATCCTAAGTCATTGCTGTAGTTGCTTGTCAAAGACAGATGGTTTAATAAAGATGCCCTACACTACCATGAAGCTTTGTAGTCCTTTCATTCCTAAAGGCAAACATCCAGTGGAGACTTCTGTGTATGCAAATAGAAATGGACGTTGATGGTAGTTCTGTATTGGTGCATCTGTGGGATTCAACTTTGGAGCTGAAAGGTCTAGAGTCTGTTATTAAAAGAAAAAAAAAAAAGTCCAGCTCTACTCCAACTTCAAGGCAAAATGGCCTTTCAGCTTGTACTCTCTTTGTCTTGAGGATTACTGTGTCAGTTCTGAAAATGCCATCGCTACTTTTGTACAGATTGACTTGCGGTCATGGTGTGATATATGAAGAATAGCGTGATATGCGTTTGTGGTGGTTTGGCCAGGTGTCCACCAAGTCATTCGTAATCATTCTCCCTCCTAAACTGGATGGGAGAGAGACAGAGAAATACAACAAACAGCTTGCCAGTTAAGGACAGAGAGATCACTTGGCAATTAGCGTCACGAGCAAAACAGACTCAACTTGGGGAGAAAAAGGGTTGATTTATTGAAGAAACAATAAGAACTCCTTCCTTTACCCCAGCAGCACAGGGGATGGGGGTTGCAGTCAGTTCATTACAGATGAACTTTACTACTGCTGCTTCTCAGGGGGAGGCCTCCTCACATTTCCCACTGCTACACTGTGGGGTCCCTCCCCACCGGAGACAGTCCCTCATGAACTTCTCCAGCGTGTGTCCTTCCCATGGGATACAGTTCCTCATGAACTGTTCCAGCGTGAGGCCTTCCACGGGGGCAGCAGCTCACACCCTGCCCCAGCATGGGTCACCCACTGGGAGAACAGTCCTTCAGGTACTAACTGCTCCAGCCTGAGTCCACCACAGAATCACAAGTCCCGACAGCAAACCTGCTCTGGCCTGGGTTCCTCCCGACAGACTCTGTCGTCCTACCAGGAACTTGGTCCGGTGTGAGCTTCCCCACAGAGTCACAGCATCCTCAAGGCATCCACCCACTCCAGTGTGAGGTCCTCCATAGGCTGTGAGTGGATCTCTGTTCCCAGGTGGCTTACGTGGACTGCAAGGGGACAGCCTGCCTCATCATGATCTGCACCACAGGATACAGGGGAGTCTTTATTTCAGGGCTTAAGCACCTTCCTCCCCTTCCTTCTCCACTGACCTTGGTGTCTGTGGAGATGTTTTCACATTCTCACTGTGCAACAGCCGCATACCCTTCTCAAACACATTATTCACAGAGGCATTACCGCCATCCCCAACTGGTCAGGCCTGGGTCAGGTGCAGGGTCCATCTTAGAAGTGACTGACCGTGTCAGCTACAGCGGAAGCTTCTGGCAACTCTTTGTTTAAAGAAGCCACCCCTGTAGCTCCCCTGCTACCAAAACTCCTGGCCTAGGCAAAACCACCACAGCATAGAAGGCTTGAGGTGGAAGGAAACTTGAAGGTCATCTGCTATGCCCCTCAGCTTCAGGCAGTCTCAAAGAAAGGCCAGCTCTAATTTAATCCTGGTGGTGATTTATATTAATAGATTTTCAAACCTTTTTACCAATTCTTAACAATTCAGTTTTTAATCTCACAGCTTCTAGGGTTTTCCCAGAATGGATTTGGCTGCTCAGGATAGCTCTTCTGCAGAGACCCATATGGAGGATCTTGAAAAATGCTTAGAGAAATGTCATGTTTGATAAATGTTAAGAAAGCTTAAACTCACCATATGTGAACTTTATCTTTTTTGTCACTAGAGATGACCATCTATTTGGGAAAAGTTCTAAAAGCTTACGTCCCAACTTAACCTTCATCTTTTCAGATAGGATTTATATTTGCCACATTGTTTTAGTCCAGTAGTTGTTCATCATGCATCTTTCTGTATATACCACTGATGTAGAAAAAATTCTTGGTTCCTAATTTATTAAACAAGATGCAGTAACTGTGATGCAATGATTTTATTTGGTGTTGGTTGTACTGTGATGGTGCATCCTTCTGTCAAAATCATGATGGAAACATGCATTTGTTATTAGTCTTTTTTTTTTCACACTTTGATTTTATTGGATTATAAAAAGATGGGTTTATTGTCTTCTATAGAAATTATTAGACAAATCTGTTGAATGCCTGAACCGGAAATTGTGAGCAATAAATTCAGTAATAAGTTCAGTTTGTTTTTTTTTTTTTTCCAGAAACAGTAACTAGAAAGCGCTGTTGGTTAATGAAGGCAGTAGTGATATTTTATATTGATACAAAAGTTGCAAGCCATTTCCCTTCAGAATGGATTTCTGAAAGGTTGGGTTCTTATCTATTGTGAAAATCTTTTTTCCAGAACAGGGAAAAAGATAGAAAACTGAATCTGCTTGAGAGAGACAGCTTCATGAATTGTGTTAGTACTTTTTAAGTAACAATAAATTGCTGTTGTAAAAAACCAATAAACGTTGATGTTAAAAATTAGGGCTGGTATAAGCATCTTTTAGTTCCAGTTTGTGAAAATAACACTATACATGAAAGAACTAANATAGAAGGCTTGAGGTGGAAGGAAACTTGAAGGTCATCTGCTATGCCCCTCAGCTTCAGGCAGTCTCAAAGAAAGGCCAGCTCTAATTTAATCCTGGTGGTGATTTATATTAATAGATTTTCAAACCTTTTTACCAATTCTTAACAATTCAGTTTTTAATCTCACAGCTTCTAGGGTTTTCCCAGAATGGATTTGGCTGCTCAGGATAGCTCTTCTGCAGAGACCCATATGGAGGATCTTGAAAAATGCTTAGAGAAATGTCATGTTTGATAAATGTTAAGAAAGCTTAAACTCACCATATGTGAACTTTATCTTTTTTGTCACTAGAGATGACCATCTATTTGGGAAAAGTTCTAAAAGCTTACGTCCCAACTTAACCTTCATCTTTTCAGATAGGATTTATATTTGCCACATTGTTTTAGTCCAGTAGTTGTTCATCATGCATCTTTCTGTATATACCACTGATGTAGAAAAAATTCTTGGTTCCTAATTTATTAAACAAGATGCAGTAACTGTGATGCAATGATTTTATTTGGTGTTGGTTGTACTGTGATGGTGCATCCTTCTGTCAAAATCATGATGGAAACATGCATTTGTTATTAGTCTTTTTTTTTTCACACTTTGATTTTATTGGATTATAAAAAGATGGGTTTATTGTCTTCTATAGAAATTATTAGACAAATCTGTTGAATGCCTGAACCGGAAATTGTGAGCAATAAATTCAGTAATAAGTTCAGTTTGTTTTTTTTTTTTTTCCAGAAACAGTAACTAGAAAGCGCTGTTGGTTAATGAAGGCAGTAGTGATATTTTATATTGATACAAAAGTTGCAAGCCATTTCCCTTCAGAATGGATTTCTGAAAGGTTGGGTTCTTATCTATTGTGAAAATCTTTTTTCCAGAACAGGGAAAAAGATAGAAAACTGAATCTGCTTGAGAGAGACAGCTTCATGAATTGTGTTAGTACTTTTTAAGTAACAATAAATTGCTGTTGTAAAAAACCAATAAACGTTGATGTTAAAAATTAGGGCTGGTATAAGCATCTTTTAGTTCCAGTTTGTGAAAATAACACTATACATGAAAGAACTAAACTGTCTGTTTCCAATTTTGTTTCCTTACATACAGTGTGAGGAAAGAGTGAAATGGTTCTTTCCAGTGATCAGCCACTAATAACAAAAAAAAAACCTTAGTTCACATTTTAAAGAAATGGTTAGTTAAATGAGTTTGTTTCCTTACTCTGCCAGTATTTGTTTATTGGTAGCTTGACACTGGCCATCTTTAATTATTGGGCCCTTGTGAGAGAAAGTACTGATTGATATATTAAAATATAGATTGATGAGTTAACAGAAGATGCTTCATCCATTCGTGAATTTAAACTGATACAGAAACTTTTTATGAGGATTTTTTTCACATAAGCTTTAAAGTCTATAAATATTTAAAGTTTTACTGTAAAGATGTGCATTTTTAATTGAAGATGTCAGTGCTGGACATTCTTGTTTAAAACACTTTTAGCATGAAGAACCATGTGTTGCGAAATAGACCTACCCTTTACCAAATTTACCTTGGTGTTAAGAGTACTTTGGCATGTTTTTTATATTTTGTACAATGTGAAGTATAACAGTATTTCAGAAGCAGCTGGAGTGGTAGTCTATAGAAGTGGACCTACTTACTTGTAGGACTAATGTAGGTAAACTTTGGATTTACTTTTTTCTGGCTACTGCTCTGAACTTTGATCTTGCTAACAGAGCTGCTTACGATAAAGAAGAATGAGGTAATTGCAGCTTTTTATCTACTGGTGGGTTTGATTTGGTTTGTTGCTAGTTCAGTTGGATGGGAACTGGTAGCTTTTAGTTGGTGAAAGTGTTGCTTAAAAAGCTAAACTGTAAGTCCTTGCCCTCGGCAAAAATACTATAGCAGTAAATGTGTAATAGTTGCTAATTGCTTGGGAAAATACTGTTTCCAACAGTCTGAGGTTGGAAAACAATCTGGTTAAGTATGAAGTGATGAGAATTTAATTGAATAATTCATTTTCTGTAATTTGATAAAGTACTTCCTCAGCCTTAATTGCTGCTAAAAGGATGACCTGAGTAAACTAAGATGTAGAATACAAGCCCTAACTTGATAGGGGGTTTGTTTAGGATTTATGGCAATTAGTACTTCTGGGCTTTGTTATGTGCCTTAAGTAATCAAATAGCCAAATCCGGAATGGTAAAAAATCTTGGCTAAAGGGGTGAAAAATCTGAATGGATATTCTAGACAGAGGCAAGTGTGGTCAGGAATGCTTACTCATATGTGAAAGGCCCGAGGTGATAGTAATCTAGAGAAGAAAATGCCAAAGAGCAAACAAGGAGGGTGAGGGAGAGAAAGGAAGGTGGTGACTGGGAGATAATGACACTGGGCCTGTGCTAGTGCAGCAGGCAGAAATTGCTTGGAGCATAGGATTCTCTTGGATGATTATTTTTAGCATTAAGAGCCTCTGTACAAATTTGTGTATGTCTTTGAGTTATCTAAACCAACAATAGATGGGTTGATGGTCAAGGCTGGGAATGTCAGAATGTTGCCCTGTGTTTTTCAAAGTACAACAGAGTGCTAATATTCTTGGCAAGCAAAAAGCAATTATTGGAGAGGGTGGAGAAATGTAAGATTTCTTCCTTAGTATGTATTGAAGAAATTAAGATAGAAGTGGAAAACTATGCATCTGGATCAGCTTACGTGACACTGTTATTCCTATTGCGATGAAGAATCCTGTAATTACTAAAATGTGGGGGGAAAATCATTAATACATATTAACCAAATATTTCAGAATTACTTAATATTGGTGAAGAGTTCGGGTTTAGTATTTTAATACAGTCACATGTTACCATACACTTGAAATTACGCCTGTAATCCAACAGTACTTCTGTCAACTTTTTCTTATAAATGAGAATACCATTCACGCCCTTGCACTTTTTTATTAAGGAAATTCATTAAGTTTTAACAGTGTCCATAATTTGATATTCACTTCAGGGTCCTAATTCCTGCCCATGGTTTATATGGGAGCATTTTCATTCTATGGAGCATTTCTCATGGGTACTCCTCTGGGAAGGCTCTTGGCAAGGCTTAAATAGTTCTGCTGGTTTTATTTGGTGTTAAAGCTTAAGATTTTATACCTCAGCAAGTTTTCTGTCGTATTTACAATCCTTACTCTTGTTCAGTCTGAATCTCTATGCATCTTCATAGGATTGATTTATAGTTCATTTATTGTTCATGGATACAGTTGGCTCGTATATCACCCCACACCAGGGTTGTATTGCTGCTCAACAGTCCTGCTAGGCAACCTCATGTTGATTATCTGATCTGCCTTGTGATAGCCATAAATTACATTTTTAACATCTCTATTTAGGATTAGTACAATGCTAGGCCTCACTTTCCTAGAATGTTGAGTAAAAAGGCTTGGAATACTGTTATCTAGTAATATACAGCTGTACTAGGCCATCTCCTGTTTGCTGCCTCCTGAAGTTAATAATTTCTCAACCTTTCACCTCTGTTCATACACTCAGAATAGTTCTTTACAGACTGTTTCTGCTTATTCCAGTTTTTCTTTTGCCTCTTCCTTTAGGCATATAGTTTAGTTGCAGCTTTTACCCTGTTCCTTGTGAATTCTAATTGATGCAGATTATATGAAATGCTACAGCTAACTTCAGCCACTTCTTAGTCTGGTTACTTTCCTTTCCTAAGTCCATCATTCCTCAGTTAAGAGCACCAGCTGGAACAGAATTTGCTACCTGATGTCTCCAGGCACTGAACACAGGTTGTATTGTGACTGATGTCTTAATATATTTGTAAAGCTTTTTAAGTTGCTTTCTTTTAAGGAGAAAAGTTGGACTTTTTCATAAGCTCTCCATTTAAGCTTCTTTACAACTAAATATGAATACATATATATATCTCAAGGAATTAGAGATAGCTGTGGTCGGAGAGTTTAGACTTAACAAATTAGGTCAATTTTAAACTTCAGAATGAAAGCTTTTAGTCTGACATTCATTAGCACCATACCTTGTACATATAATTAGTTTTTACACATTGTTAATTATCACTACATATTTGTTCTTACACTCTAATAATTGTCATTATTTATTCAAGGCATTTAGTCTTATATCTTAGAACCTAAATTAGCTGGGGGTATGCAGTACCATGTGGCCAGTACTGTACGGCTAGCCTGCTGTCTTTGTTCTTGATTGTCCTAGTTGCTGAGGTCAAGGTAACCTGACTGAAGAGCCCTTCAGTAAAGGGTGAGGGGAGACAGATAATAGGACAGGGAGAGAATTGAGGTAGGTAACATCCTCTGCCTACCTGCCTTTTAGGACTTTTTATACCCATCTTTTAGAAAATGATTGAGGCTCCAGGTCTTGAACTACATGTAGTGTGATACTGGGGAGGTGTTATTTTCTCAGGCTGTAACAGGTGCCTTGCCCTTTTCAGCTGTTTGGTTTTTTCCCTTGTGTAGCTGCTGCTACTTGGAGCAAAAATAGCCTTTCCAACCCTGAAAGTTGTGCTTTTTCAGTGAGCAGTAATTGATAATTAAGGAGTTGCTTATGGTTATGGGACCTCTGCTTTTAGTCAAGGTGTTCGTTATGTTTAAAATGTACATCATAAGAAGAGATAGGTGATCCCAGGGTCTAGTTCAGAGAGCCAGTTCTCATAACAGGTTGATAATGAGCCTGCTGTGTTTTAAATCTAGCCAGCAATGAAGAACCATGCAGCTGCTTACTCGCTGCCCCACCTTGGTAGCAGAATAGATAGCCAAGGGGCCTGTGGATTGAGTTGAGCAGAGAGGTCTCACTTGAGAGGACTTGAGGACTTGTCTGCTCAACTTAAGGAAGAAAACAAAATCAGTTTATTCCACCAACAACTAGTAACAGAACAGACAGAAAGCAAAAGCAGAGTAGGATGATGAGAAAAATGCAACAAACAATTTAAGACCTTCTTCCCACCACCACTCTGTTCTTCACAGGCTTTGCTCCCTGCTCCTGATATTTCTACTTTGTCCTCCTGTCAGTGGTGTAAAGAGACAGGGAATAGAGATTGTGGTTGGTCCATCATAGATGGTCTGTGATGCTTCTTCATCAGAAAAGGAGGACTCCTCACATTCTCCCCATGCTCCAATATGGGATCTCTCCCACAGGAGACAGTGCTTATCAAAGCGAGTCCTTTCTGAGCAGTGAAGCTTCTCAGAAGCTCCTCCACGGAGCACAGCAGTACAGCTCCAGGCACATCCTGCTCCAACACCACTTCCCCACATTGTCACTACCCTTCCAGGCACAGCCACCACCTCTGCGGTGGGGTTCTCCACAAGCTGCAGGCAGAGCTCAGCTACAATATTGCACTCCATGGCTTGCCAGAGGATGGCTGTCATGTCACCATGGGATGCAGGGGTGTCTCTGCTTTGGCACACTTCCTCCGCTCTTGCAGACCTTGGAGTCGGCATGGTTGTCCTCTCTGTTGTCCCTCTCCTACCATTGTTCACCTCCTCTTTTTGTGATTTCTCCTCTGGGGAAACTTTTGAGTGAATGTCTTACAGGGGCTGCCACTGCAGCCCTTCCCCTGTTACCAGAAACAGCTTGACACAAACCCAACACAGAGCCTTACAGATCAGGACTGTGGCCTTGCATAGTTAGCATAAAGCCTTTTGCTAGTAATATCCATGCTACATACATAGAAATGCTTATACAGTTGTAATGTATTAAGTTGCTTATGTCTGGATTCAAACCAAGCTAATCTTAAGTCTTAGTGTGCTGCTTACACAGGTGCAGCAGACCTCTGGTTTACCTGTAGCTCCACTGCTTTTGAAGAATTGGAACTTTCAATTCCTGTCACCATGAGTCTTAAGTCAAGGGTGCTCTACTCTCTGCCAGGTCAACGTAGTGCTGCAAAGTATAGCTTTTCTCTTAGGGTAGAGTATCCTCTCTGGATGTTGCCTTACAGTTTTCTCGAGAAATCCATTTTGTGCTGTTGCTGCAGGTGTATGTACAGCTTTTTGGGTCTTCCATGGCAACTACAGTAGATAGCATGAGGTACAGTGAAGATAATAAATACAAAAATAGTGATTTTTAGGAGTGCAGCAGAGCATATGTGATTTCTCCTTCTATTTGATTGTCTTATAAAAATAAACACATTTTTTTCTGCAGAGGACTCGGTTCTCTCTGCTTTGTTTCCCCTTGAAGTGACAACATGTATGCTTCTATTTCCAATATCTCATATCATTGAGTCATTAACTGATAGCTCTAAAGGCAGGTTGTTACAGTTTCAATTAGTTTTCTTTTTAATGTAGTAATGAGCAAATGATTAGATGCCCGATGTTTTGCCACTTGAAAGTATCATCACTATTTCAGTAGACATCTCATGTTTATTTGCAATAGTTTTCCTATATCATGTAAAAAAAAAAAAAAAAAAAAAAACCACACACCCAAAAAAACCCCAAAAACCCTACAGCCAGGTGATGTAGCTAAACAGTGAGGTTTTGTTGCTTAACAGCAAAGAAAGGCAAGATGTCTTAGCTCAGTGTTTCTATTAGGTTTTGATTGGATTTTGGAATTCATAAAGGGAAATTCATATTTCTGTCTTGTGACTTTTTTCACACCCTGATTTCCTAGGTTTATGGATCTACATGGATTTTGTTTCAGGGGTGGGGTGGATGTTCTTAATTAGAACTTGCAGAATGTCTTGGAATTTTTCAGTACATAGTTAATAAAATGTATTGGACTCATTCTTAAAGGTATTTTCCAGACTACATGATTATATTCTATGATAAACACTCTAAGTTGCTCTGTGCTGTTACTTAAGTCTAGGATAGTTAATGATACTGAAAAAAAAATAAGCCTTGCAAAACTGAAATAATTCATTTACTAACTTTAGTGTTTATTCTTATAAAGCCCCATGTCTTCAGAAATAAACTGTAGAGACAAAAAGGTCTTGATGGACTGTTAACAATTGCACTGAGTGTGCATGGCATGGGTGGGGGCTGCCAGGTGGCCTGTTTGAGAAGGGACCAGGTTGCCCTGCTCTGGGCATGGCTGATTGCAGCTGTTTCCAGTGGACACACTGCAGGTAAGCACCCTTCACAGCTGTGGACACACCTTGAGGTAGACATAGTTAAAGGGAAAGAAATGCTACTCAGTAGTGTATGAGAAACAAGTTAGGAAAAAGTATGAGAAACTGCCCTGTGAATGTCAAGATAAGAGCAGGAGGAGAGGGTAATTGGTGGTCCAGGCACTGAGCAGAAATTCCACACAGCCTGTAGGGCAGAGCACTCTGCATTTCCCTGGAGTTTGTGGGTAGGACCACGCCAGACCAGATGTCCATGCAACAGCCTGAGGAAGACCTGATAGAAGCAGCTGGATATGCCCTGAAAAAGGCTGCAGGCTGTGGAGAGCCCATGCTGGAGCAGATTTATCCTGAAGGATTGCAGCCATGGAGAAGATACATGCTTGAGCAGGGGAAGAGTGTGAGGAAGGAGCGGCAGGCTTAAAACATTAGGAACTGACCACAACCCTTATTCCCTGTCCCTCTCTTGCTGTGTTTTTAGTTTTGTCTTTGTTTCTCACCATCCAACTTAAATCTTAAATGGCAAGAAATTAAATTAATTTTTACCAAGTTAAGACTGGTTTGCTGACAACAGCAATAGGTAAGTGGTCCCTCTGTCTGCATCTTGACCCTGGAGCTTTTCATCTTATTTCTCACCTTGTACAGCTGAGAGGGAGAAAGGGTGGGGATCTGGCAGCCAGCCAGGGTAAAGCCACCATAGTAATCTAGACAGTTGTTACAGGCATAGCTTGTGATGAGTGCACGTTTGAAAGAACAAAGAGGGACAAGAATTGTTCCTGAAGCAGAAGGAAAAGAAGAAATCTTTAAAGGAATATGTAATGATGATCATTCAGATGAAGTAGTGTCAAGGAAGGATGCAGACTGTTTGGAATAAGAGCGTTCAGGCTGCATTGTGAAAAATGATCAGTGGCTTCAGCTTGATTAAATACTTCTCCTTAGGTAGGGCACAGAAGACCATGTTTTTAGACCTGTCTTGTCTGGTAAATTCTCAATAAGCATGGTATTTGTTGGTAAAACACATACTTTGATTCAGTTGATTGAGGGGATTTTTCAGTTAATGATTTTTAAATACTATTCACCATGTAGAATACTACTTTAATCTCTGTAGTACTTCATTTCACTATCTTTTTGTTTAATAAGTTAATGTGTTTTCAGTCATTTTAAAGTTTAAATTTTGTAAAGATGGGACATAGTTCCTCTATAGTTTGGATCTGCCATGGATAAAATACTTTAGAAAAATTTTGTTTAATCTGTGCACTTTTTGAAACTTGGTTGAGGTTTTTTGCTGTTTTTTTTCTAGCTGAATAATCACAGCCTTTGCAAATTCCAAATTACTTTTACATGGGAGCCGAAATGCAAATTTCATATATGCTTTTTAAATTAATTCCTTCAGTCATTCAGCAAAAACCTTAAACTTTTTATCTTTGGGATTTTTTTTAGCACCTTAACGTGAGTTCATGTAGAAAATGTTCAAATAACTATTCCTTTCTGGCATCATGTTATTTTATTTGTTCCCACAGACAAGATACAAACTTTGGTGTTAACTTCACTTCTCAATTACTGCTGTGTTTTTATTATTTTGATACATGCTTCTCACTAAGAGATTTTTTTTTTTAAAATCTTGTTACCTGTAACATTACACTGCTTTCACAGGCTTCTCATTTTTCTGTTGCATCAGATAAGATGCCGTTTAAGATCTGCAGCTTCATTTCTATGGCTGACCATACAGGACATTACTCCATCTTTCTATTTAACATGTGATAGTGGATTGGCCATTGTTTCCTAGATGGAAACAGAATGATACAGAAGTAGCATATTTTTCTGAATTCCTCGGATGGTAGAAAAAGTAACCCATAATCCAGTGAATAAATTGTACCTTGCATTGTAGGAAAGTGGCACCGTTCATGTGGGGGAAAATTGTGTAATCAGCTCCTTGCTGGCAGGTATTGGTTATGACAACCTGGCTTTCGTGTCATTTTTCTAGGCTATAGCTTTTCATGTCATGAAACAGCTAATAATACCTGTAAGCATAGGTTCCAGCATTTGCATCACTGGAATATATGCAAGACACTTTAAATTCATATAGGAAGAATAATCTTATGTTAAGTCAATTTTACTTACATGAAGCATTTTTGTGTTTTAAAAAGCTGAGAATTAGAGTGTTTGATAGCTTTAGATATTCTGATATAAGGTATATAAATTTAGGCTGTTTTTTAAGGAAAAAAAAATGGTTTGATTACAGAAACTGAATTTTCTCAAATTTCAGTAAAGTATCTTGACAGATGCCATCCTCAAGCCTCCCTTGGGAAAAAGAATGCAAAGTTCTGTTAACTTGCTTTGAGCCACACTAAGAGAAGTAGGGGGAAACATCAGGTTTCATGTTTTAGCTTAAAGCTGTGACCGAAGTCTTTGCTAGTTATTGAAAGCTAATATTATTAGAGGAATTCAACTCTCTTGAGCTTTTTCACTTAAGAGAAATTTGTAGAAGCTAAGTGAACCAAAATGCATTGCTTTACAAAATACCTTTTCTAAAGCAATGATTTCTTACAATTTTGCAATAGAGAGAGCAAACTGGTTAGTACTTAATATTTCCATTCATTGTAAAATGACTCTTTTATGAAAATAGTTCTTACAAGATTTTTATAGCTGTAATAACTCAATCCACAGAAAAGTAAATAATGAGGTGTTCTTGTAAGATGACAATTAGCATTAGAGGTTTTATGTAATCTACATTAATTACGACTGGAATTTAGAAATTCAAGGATTTTATCAACAGCTTTGTGTAACACTGGTGTTTTTGTGAGCTGCAGTTACCTTCCTAGCAATATGCAGTACTGTTGTGTTTGTAAGTGTGAACTATGCAGCTAGGCTAGATGAAAGCCTCTGGCGCAATCTATGCTAGTGAGATTTCTGTCTGAGAGCTAAAAAATGTAGTTCTCATTTTCTGTAGGCCTTGGCAATTTGTCTTGTGTCCTAGTGCCATGCTCAGTATTTTCTCATATGAGAAACCCTCAAAATCTTAAAATAAGATTAGTTCTGCAATGGGAATAGTAGCAGAAGCCTACTTTAATAGTGGTGATGTACAAACCTCGAGTCTGAGAGAAAAGAAGAAATACCATTTAAGAATAGTGAGAGAGAAAGCGAAAGTGTCTCTTTCCTGTAGAGTACTCTTGAAGGTTATGAAATATATAAAAATAGTTACTTCCCTGTGTGATTTGCACTTTAACAAGTAGTTCTCAAGCAGATACTGCTCTGAAGCTTGTTTCATGTATACATCGGGCTGGAGAGCTGTGTAGCAGGAAGGCTTTTGTGGCAATGTAGTCAGCTCTTATGATTCATGAGACCTGAGCTGGCTACTGACTTCCTCAGTAACTGTAGCCAAGTAAATGTTTCTTCACGTAAACTGTTCTTGCTTGTTGAGGAGATAGTATCAGTTGATTTTGTACAGAAAGATCTGGAACACTTGGGATATTTGCAATTGCCTTTATTTCAGCAAGATTGTCTGCAAATGCCTCAGGAGAAAGTTTAGGAAGCATACAGAAATGGTGATGGTGAAGGACTATTTCTTGTAGCATATTATTGTGTGGAATCATGATTTAGCTGTTGTAGGGTTTTTTAAATGCTAGCCTTACAGGGAGCCCTTGGTATGCATGCAGACTGTCTCTGCCACAGACTCTTAAAAGGTCTGCCCAACTTGCCTTTGAAAATGATACAAAGGTTTCCAGGTGCTCCCGTTCTCACTGTGATGTCAGTTTTATTCCTCAGTGCCATCTCAATCTATGTATGTATGCTGCTTGAGGTTGGTCTGGGGTTGGGTGTTAGGAAAAAGTAGCTTAGATCTTAAATATATGTTTCAGGCATATAAAAAATACACTTTAGGTCCTGCAGGTGAATAGTGAAATACTTGCTTCCTGCTTCCTTGCATGACTAAAATATTCGTCTTTCTCAACTTATCATGGTTGTGAAAGGGCAGTGGGACATATCCTGGCCAACCTACTGGTCTGTAGCTTGTTACAGATGAAAATCCCTATTTGTCCTACAGCATCTTGTCAAGCAAGTATCTGAGAACTATACCATTTTATATTAACTTCTGAGCATGAGAAGTGAACACCAGGCTAGAAACAGGAAACTGCTGAGAAAGGAGATGTAAATTAAAGGAGTTGAGGTCTAGAGGAACAAAATGCAAGGAATACAAATTGGAAAAATTTGAGCAAGTGTTAAGGAGAGGCTTAAAGTAGTCCGAGGACAATGTTAAAGGACAGACCTGAGATGTGGTGAATAATGCTTTATGGTCTGTGCTAGATGCAGCTATGGAAAACAACAACAGCATTTATAGTGAGAGACAAACCAAGGAAGCTTTTCCATAGTTCAGTGCGGAGAAGAATATAACAGATGTTACCATAAAGTTACGTACTGAAGACTACCAAGTTAGCAATGAAGCCGAAACTTCTTCCTGGTTGAGAAGAGGGTTAATGAACAACTTGATTTATTTTGTGTTAAGCAGAGAATAGGTCACATGTCATTCAGGTGTTATTTTGCCCTTGGTAAAATGTGTATTGGAGAGCTTGCCTTTTATGTTCATGTAGTTCAGAGTTCTTATGGGGGCCCCTATACTTAAAAAAATAAAGGCGTAGAGGAAAAATAAGTAAAATAATGGGTCTTGTTTCAGTTGCCGAAAAGATATGGAAAATAGACAATCATTAAGTACCGTAAGATGGTAAATAGGTAACATGCATTTGTTGGCCAAGTAATGTGTCACCTGTACAACTTCCTTTTGCAGTAATATTTAGTCTTATTAGTGGGTATTTCATATCTTTAAACAACTTATCTAACAGGACCACATGATCAGCAGTTGTTTCTGTAACGTGGAATAGCAGAGGGAACTGAAGAAACCTGACTCTCAGGTGGCGTAGTCTTTTAACTATAGGTGGTACAAAAGTGTGCATGCAGTGAATGGCCCAGAAGACTGTTCAAAGGTTTTACCTAGACACCAAGAAAAACATTTTCCTCCCCTGTCTTAGCAACAAGGCAGGGATTTTCAAATATATTAAAAGCTGCTATGCAAAGTAGCAGAACGTATAAACCTGCCATTGAAAAGGGCAGAGTGGTAATGGTCTTAAATCACATTAGAAAATATTTAGGTTAGAGGTGGAGGTGGGGCAGGGAGTAAAGAGTAGTTGTGCACTGGAGTAAGTTGTGTGTGGAAATGTACTTCAGGCTTTTAAGATGGCTTTTGGCAAGTCTTTCTAACTGCATAGCATGTAATTGCTTTTAACTCTTCTCAGAGGACCTAAGAAAAAGAGAGAGAGGAAGCAGAGGGTTGCCATCACAGCAGGAAAAAACTTTGATAGCTAATTCTTGTATGCATGATTTTTTAGATAATCCTGCATTGTTGTAGATTCATGTTCCCCACTGCAAGCCTAAAGGATAGTTGGGAACAGGCATATAAGCTTGACATTAATTTGGTTTACATGGCAAGGTTTTGGTAGATGGATGGCTGCAGGATTGGCTTCTGTGAGAAGATGCCAGAAGCTACTGCCATATCTGACAGAGCCACTTCTATCTGGCTCCAAGATGGACGTGCTGGTGACCAAAGCTGAGCCTATCAGTGATGAAAACAGTGCCTCTGTGATAGCAGGTTTTACAGTTTCTTAAATACATCGTGTGACAGCAGCTTAGAGAGGATTGAGAATATGTTTGAGCAACAACGCTGGAGACACTAAGATCAGTGAAGGAAGGAGAGAGGAGGTGCTCCAGATGCCAGAGCAGAGGTTCCTCTGAAGCTTGTGGTACAGCCTGTGGTGAGGCAGGCCCTGGCGCAGCAGCCGTGGAGGCCATGGTGGAGCAGAGATCCACCTGGGGAGGACCCTATGCCAGAGCAGGTGAATGTGCCCAAAGGACACTGTGACCTTGTGGAGAACCTGTGCTGGAGCAGGCTTGTGGCAAGACCTCTGGACAGAGGAGTATGTGTAGGAGCAGGTTTGGTGGCAAGACTTACGATCCTCTGGGGGGCAGGGAGGTCCCTCCCAACTCTTAACCTTCTGCGATTCTGTGCCACGCTCTCGAGCAGTCTGTTCCTGAAGGACTGCACCCTGTGCAAGGGACCTATGCCAGTGCAGTTCATGAAGAACTGCATCCCATGGGAAGAATCCACGTTGGAGAAGCTCATGGAAGACTGGATGCCATGGGAGGGGCCTTGTACTGGAGCAGGGGGAGAGTGTGAGGAGTCCTTCCCCTGAGATGGAAGGAGCAGCAGAGATAATGTGTAATAGTCTGACCTCAGCTTCCATTCCCCATTGCCCTGCATTTGGTGGGAAGTGGAAGACAAAATCAGGAAAGAGAGAGGTGGAGGGAAGGTGCCTTTATTTTTGTTTGTTTTTCATTACTCTACTCTGATTTAGATTGGCAGTAAATTAAATTAATTTCCACAAGATGAGTCTGTTTGGCCTGGATTGGTAATTGCTGAGTGATCTCTTCATTCTTATCTTGACTTATGAGCCTTTCATCATATTTTTTCTTCTCTGTTCAGCTGAGGAAGGGGAGGTTTGGTGGGCACCTGGTGACCAGCCAGGGTCAGCCTTCCCTTGTACCTGCTAATATCCCTGTGTTCTGTGGTGCAGTGAAGGAAAAACAGTGTATACAACTAGTTTCGAAAGTTTGTTTCAATTGAGTTGAGACAGTCAGATATTAACTAGTAACTGCAGTTGTTTGACAGTTTTGTCAGTTGCTGGGTTTTTTTTTTTCCTCTGGGAAGATGAAATTCCTTTAAATTGAACTTATGTTCAGATGCTTGACCAAACATGAAGCCTTTTTTTAACAATAAAAAAGTTAAACTTTGTATTTGTTAAATTCATCCTAGTTCTTTTTTTTTTTTTTTTAATTTGGT
>WBNH01012193.1:17865-78878 GCA_013401255.1 Urocolius indicus
GTACAAAAGTGTGCATGCAGTGAATGGCCCAGAAGACTGTTCAAAGGTTTTACCTAGACACCAAGAAAAACATTTTCCTCCCCTGTCTTAGCAACAAGGCAGGGATTTTCAAATATATTAAAAGCTGCTATGCAAAGTAGCAGAACGTATAAACCTGCCATTGAAAAGGGCAGAGTGGTAATGGTCTTAAATCACATTAGAAAATATTTAGGTTAGAGGTGGAGGTGGGGCAGGGAGTAAAGAGTAGTTGTGCACTGGAGTAAGTTGTGTGTGGAAATGTACTTCAGGCTTTTAAGATGGCTTTTGGCAAGTCTTTCTAACTGCATAGCATGTAATTGCTTTTAACTCTTCTCAGAGGACCTAAGAAAAAGAGAGAGAGGAAGCAGAGGGTTGCCATCACAGCAGGAAAAAACTTTGATAGCTAATTCTTGTATGCATGATTTTTTAGATAATCCTGCATTGTTGTAGATTCATGTTCCCCACTGCAAGCCTAAAGGATAGTTGGGAACAGGCATATAAGCTTGACATTAATTTGGTTTACATGGCAAGGTTTTGGTAGATGGATGGCTGCAGGATTGGCTTCTGTGAGAAGATGCCAGAAGCTACTGCCATATCTGACAGAGCCACTTCTATCTGGCTCCAAGATGGACGTGCTGGTGACCAAAGCTGAGCCTATCAGTGATGAAAACAGTGCCTCTGTGATAGCAGGTTTTACAGTTTCTTAAATACATCGTGTGACAGCAGCTTAGAGAGGATTGAGAATATGTTTGAGCAACAACGCTGGAGACACTAAGATCAGTGAAGGAAGGAGAGAGGAGGTGCTCCAGATGCCAGAGCAGAGGTTCCTCTGAAGCTTGTGGTACAGCCTGTGGTGAGGCAGGCCCTGGCGCAGCAGCCGTGGAGGCCATGGTGGAGCAGAGATCCACCTGGGGAGGACCCTATGCCAGAGCAGGTGAATGTGCCCAAAGGACACTGTGACCTTGTGGAGAACCTGTGCTGGAGCAGGCTTGTGGCAAGACCTCTGGACAGAGGAGTATGTGTAGGAGCAGGTTTGGTGGCAAGACTTACGATCCTCTGGGGGGCAGGGAGGTCCCTCCCAACTCTTAACCTTCTGCGATTCTGTGCCACGCTCTCGAGCAGTCTGTTCCTGAAGGACTGCACCCTGTGCAAGGGACCTATGCCAGTGCAGTTCATGAAGAACTGCATCCCATGGGAAGAATCCACGTTGGAGAAGCTCATGGAAGACTGGATGCCATGGGAGGGGCCTTGTACTGGAGCAGGGGGAGAGTGTGAGGAGTCCTTCCCCTGAGATGGAAGGAGCAGCAGAGATAATGTGTAATAGTCTGACCTCAGCTTCCATTCCCCATTGCCCTGCATTTGGTGGGAAGTGGAAGACAAAATCAGGAAAGAGAGAGGTGGAGGGAAGGTGCCTTTATTTTTGTTTGTTTTTCATTACTCTACTCTGATTTAGATTGGCAGTAAATTAAATTAATTTCCACAAGATGAGTCTGTTTGGCCTGGATTGGTAATTGCTGAGTGATCTCTTCATTCTTATCTTGACTTATGAGCCTTTCATCATATTTTTTCTTCTCTGTTCAGCTGAGGAAGGGGAGGTTTGGTGGGCACCTGGTGACCAGCCAGGGTCAGCCTTCCCTTGTACCTGCTAATATCCCTGTGTTCTGTGGTGCAGTGAAGGAAAAACAGTGTATACAACTAGTTTCGAAAGTTTGTTTCAATTGAGTTGAGACAGTCAGATATTAACTAGTAACTGCAGTTGTTTGACAGTTTTGTCAGTTGCTGGGTTTTTTTTTTTCCTCTGGGAAGATGAAATTCCTTTAAATTGAACTTATGTTCAGATGCTTGACCAAACATGAAGCCTTTTTTTAACAATAAAAAAGTTAAACTTTGTATTTGTTAAATTCATCCTAGTTCTTTTTTTTTTTTTTTTAATTTGGTAGTTTAGCTTCTGTTGTGTTTTTTCTTCTACTTGGAATATTTAAACAAGAAATATTCTGTATTATATGTAAGTAGCTTCTGATTTCTAGATCCTTTGAAAATAATTCTCACTGACACTGGGCTGTTGTGCATGACAACAAATCAGGTTTTTCTTTGTGGAGTGTTTCACAAGTGATCCAGAGTGCTTTAGTTATCTGCAACATGGACATATTCACAGCTGTTCCTGAAGTATAAGGTTATTGTCTTTAGCATCTGGAATCAACATTTGTCATCCTTCAGATCACATTATTTGTCTTAGAGTCTGTTAACTTCTTACAATTATTTGCATGTTTAACTTTTCTTTGTTTTCAAGTGTTCTCTATAGTTTTCAAGGAGAGTGGAGAATGGTGTCCTTAGTTGAATGTGTGCTGAGTGATTTTGCACTGATAGTGTCTGGGCACAGGGCAGATTAGATAGTTGTTTTCTTTTGTTTCCCTGTACCTTCCTTAAAAGTTTCACTGTAATTCTAGTAAAAGCTTTTTAGTATTTAAGTTATATTAACTAAAGGTTGGATGCATTTGAGTGGTGACGTTGAAAAGGATTGCTCCCATTTATCTGACAATTCTGGCTTACGTGATGAAAGCTGCTGAGGCAGAGGGTGCCAAAGCTTCCTTTAGTTCCCACTCTTCATTGTCATTTTACTATAATCTGCTTTTATGGTGATTTTTTGCTACAGTGAATGTATTCCTTCCATCTAAAATCAGTACTGATAGCAATAACCTTTTTTTTCTTAATTGAAGAAATTATGTATATAGATGTATTTTTTTGGCTGTCTCCAGTAGTTATTTTGCTAATGGATTTGTTTCAAAGTATCAAGTTTTAGTCAGTGTTTCCATGGAACTTTTTTGGGATGAAAATATAATTAAATAAGAACAGAAGACTAAAATTTTTCATTACGAGAGTGGGCTCATTATTTGACAACTCAAGGAATTTAGAACCTAGGATGAATTCAAGACAATATAGGCGAAGTTGTCTAAATACAATGATTAAGAATGCCAAAATATTCCATAATGTATTGTCATTCATTTTGCTAATATTAGGTACTCTTACGCTCTTTTTCTGCCACAGCCCCATGACTTTGACGAATGCAGATTTGACATTAGCGTAAACGATAGTGTTTGGTACCTCCGAGCTCAGGACCCAATCCACAGACAACAATGGGTAGATGCAATAGAACAACACAAGGTATGTTTTTTTTCTGATTTCTTTTCTCACTTATTAGATCTGGTGGTGCTTGCAGAGAATTGTAAGCTGCCCTGTACAGTCAAAGTACTCAAGTATTTATGACAGATAAAAGCTGAAAGGTTGAAGCTGTATTTTAAAACATTTTTCAAAGAAATTGGTTTGCTTATGCTTCATAGAAAAGAGTTTAGAGAACTGAAAGCCAACAACTGTGAATCTTTCTTGGGCTCTTCAGCTTGAAAAAGAGGCAAGTTGCCTTATGTTTTCATGACTTTTTAATGGTTTTGTTAATCTTCTCTCACTGATTGAATTGTTTATTATCTGTCATAAATGTTAAACTTGTTAGTGTTAAGAATCGGTTCTCCTGGGTAATCATTCTGGTTTTATGCTCCTTTCTTTCATCATCTGGCTGCTTTTACTGTATCTGATTACTAACGCTTGTCTCCTGTCTTTTAAGGCCCTGCACTTCACTAGCATTTTGGTTCAAATTTCACAATTCATTCATTGTGCCTTCCAACGAAGTTGGTTATTTTCATTTTAACAAAAGGACTTGAAGGTCAGGTATTTTTGAGGTGCATATCACATGAAACATCTTATTATGTTTCGGGTACATGGTAGGCACTGCCCCGAGGTGTTGAGATTAACTACAATAGCTAGCACAATGCAACTCCTACATCTGGTTTATACAAGTATTCTGTGAATACAAATTAAAATATCTGAGTAGGTACCTATTTTTACCTCAGTCTTCCTAAAGTATTGCTTATGTAAGTATTGTGTGTAATTAGAAAGTTTTGCCTTTTATTGGGCAATCGTTACGACAAGCAGTACAGGCTCTTAAATATAAAACAATGCTTTTGACAAAGATTCTCTAAAAAAAAATTATCTCAATTAGCGCATTAGTCCATTTATAGCTTGGCATTTTGCCTTCACTTTGATACAGAGATAGCATTAAAACATACAAAATCAGGCTTCAAAACCAGGATTCTTTTCTGTAGTCTAGTGAAAAAATACAAATTTTAACCATGGGGTATTCTTAAGACTAATACTGCCACTTGCTACTATTGCCATACCTGAGAGAAATCTCTCAAGAGATACAGTGAACAAGTTGCTGGAATATACATCCATAGAGTTGGCATTTCAAAAATTGTTTGAGACATACGGGTCTTCAGCTATGAGGTTCTGGGGACATGGAACCTGATAGCCCTAGGCTAAAATTCAGGCTATGTTTGCTGAGTGATTTATCTGGTGAAATGCAGAACTTCAGTTTAAGCTGAGACAAGCAGAAATGTGGGATGGGCAATCATGCAGGAATGAATGAGGAAAGAAACCCAAATCCTGCCTTAAACTCTGCTCTACACAACCTCAAAGGGAAGTCTTTTTCATGCTTTTTTTTTTTTTCCCTCTTCTAAGGCTGTCCTTCACTGTTGCTGAGTTCAGTGCTGACAATTTTATGGGACCACCTATTAATAATTTGGAAGTATAAAGTGGTAATAGCTTTGCTTGCCGTTGTGTCTGTAAATTTGGAATTACTTTCTGGTGTCACTTAAAAATAAAACTTGTATTGATAAACACTGATTTTTTTTTTTTTCTCCTGCCTTATTTCCGAGTCCGTATCATGACCTATCTGTGTGCTTTTCTTTTTCTGTCTGATATTACTGGTAAACTTAAGTCATCTTCTTCAGTACTCTTTTCAGATCATTAATGAGTGGTGAGGAGCAGGAGTTCTAGCATTCTAGAATTGATCTCCCTTTGTGAAGAAGCCTGATTAAATTATGCAGCTTTTCCACTTTTTAAAAAAATGGATTATTTTCATGTTGATTTTGGTTTGGACACCTTAAACTTCCATGCTTTGCAATAACTTTGTGATTCGCAAAAAATATACCAGATCTGTCTGCTTATGTGAAAGAGTAGAATGAAAGGTTTTTCTTGGCTTTTTTTCAGTATTTACTTAGAGTTGATATCAGGGTAAGGGTAATGAGTGCTTCATTATTTTATTGAAGTTATTTTTCTCCTCAGTAGTAAGTCATGTGTTCTGGAATACATGTAAACTAAAGAGACATGTACATACAGATATGAAATGTAACTAAAATTCTTTCTGTAAATGCTGAACTGACAAGAAATAATTCAGTTTGCATCTTGCTGTCCTAATGTAGTATTGGGGCTGCTCTGAATCTACTAGCTTTAGTATGTGTAGTTTACAGTTCCATGGCTATCAGACATTTTTCAGTTTCTTGCATGCTCCTTTTGTCTTTCTTAAATGGAGAGGGAAATATTATGCCACCTCACTTCCAAATAAGCCATCAAACCATTTAATATATTAAAGCAATACATTATTTAAAAGGGTTCTCTTAGTAACATGCAACTAAATACCGTGATCAAGACAAGAACAGCAGAAGATATTACATTCTCATAGCAATAGCTTGAACTCATGTTAAAAGTACTTAATTAAATCTCAGAAAATATGACTAGGATGTTTTTCCAGTGCAATATTGTGTTGTCTTCATAATACAGTAGCAGCTTCAGGTGATGCATCTGTTCCTACTAACTGTTTCCACTAAAATACCAAGGAATCTTATCATTAGAAGCCTTGGAAAAAGTGCTGTATATACATAAATAGGTATATCTCCAAATTTTTCCTAGATTTACCAAATAGCTAGTGCACTATTGTGTAGCTTATTTATAATTTTATGGGAAAAACATATTGTTTCTGAACATTGACAGGATCTGAAATAAGTTTTCTTGGATTCTGGAAGGTAATCTCTTCACCAATATTTAGTTTTAAGTAACTTTTCACTCATCATTTATTCAACTCTTTAAGAAGTTTTACATTTAAACTTCTGAGGTTGAGAGGAGAAGATGGATTCTTTTTTTCTTTAAAGAAAACAATACCATTTTGTTGAAATGTTCAGATTTTTGTCACTTACTCTGATATTTTTTCTGAGAAGTTCATGACAAGCTGTTGTTACCGTATAAAAAATGGTTTTGTTTGAGAACTAGGTTATTGAACTAACACACATTAATTGGAATAAAATTGAGAAGGGAAGTTATTTCCTTTACTAAGCAGCCATTTTGATTAACTTGAGACTAGTGTTGTATAAAGTACTTTTGTTTGTGTTTTAAGCTCTTTGTTGCTTACTGAGTGGGCAGGTAGTTCTGGTAGGCTGCTTAAGCTGTTTGCAAACAAAAGTATGTTTGTGAGACCTACTGTAGCATGTCACAAGGTTGTTCAGAGTATGAAAGATGGACAGAAATTTTGTGACTGTTTCATTGTGCTCTGAACAGAGAAAACATTGGTTTAAAGTGAATTTTATATTAAATTTGATAATGAGCAGACTTAGAAAAACTTTTTGCTTAGCAACATCAATAAGTAGCTGGAAGCCAAGAAGTGTTCAAGCATAAAAAATGGCATTAGTTCTTTCTTGTATTGAGGTTCCTGAATGCTTACTAGATTAAATATTTCAAGAATAGCTTCTAAAATGTTCATTAGTTTCTCTGAGCTGAAGAAGGGACAAGTCTAAAACAGCACTAAGACCATCAATGAGGCAAATAAGGTAATACTTCATGTGTAACCAGCAGTCCTTTCTTTACCTAAATGTTTCATTAAATGTAGGGTGCAGATATTTCTCTGTAAAATGTCTGGTTATAAGCACATGCATCACGAAAATGCTTCTCTGTTCTACTCTAAGTGATAATCAGGTCTAGAATGGCCAATGATCTTTTCTTTTTTTAGAGGAATCTAATAGCAGTGTATATTGCTGAAGAACTCAAGTCCAGACTAGTTTTCCTTTTTTTGTGTGCGTGTAAAAACATTGATTTTTTTTGCATGAGTACCAAGGTATTGATGCTTTTAAAGGGTTGCTTTTCTTCAATAATAAATTGAAGGACTGACTCCAACTCTGTAGCAAAGTTTGAAAATGGGAATATGGGATTTCTAACCTAAGATTAAAGAGACCAGATTAAATATTGTTAGTGTTGTGCTGTGAGGAAAATGTTTAGATTTAGTTTTAGAGAACTTGAACTCCTGCAGTGTGTAACTTCTAACAAACAAAACAAATGTGTACTGTCTAGTATGAAAAAGCAGGATTTACTTTTTCACTGAAGTAGAAAGTATTTCTTTGCACATATAAAACTTCACCCAGACTTTCCTTCTTTACCTTCTATTGTGGTACGGTCTGTATGTTAACTTAAACACTTGCTGTACTTTCCAAAGACACAGAGAACTGGATTGCTTATTGCTGAGAACCATCTGTATTTTTAAATTTATTTTGAGCAAATTAACTTGAACTCTGGGAAGCCTCATAATAATTTCTTGAAGTGTTAATCTAACACCTGAGTTGAAAACTTGCTGAGAATTTATTTTGAAATTGTTTAAAGTCTGTGCCATGTTGCATTGGTGTAGGCTTGTCCCATTTTGTTTCATCTTAGTTGTAATTTTTCCCACATGTGGTTCATTATTGATTTTGTGACTCTTTAGCAAAATAAATTGACAGTTATGGATTTGCAAAATGTTGCATTTATCAAACTAAAATACTAGTTTAAGTCTTGCTGAACTTTTTATGATTCCTGTCTTCAGTGTGTCAAACTGGAAAAGGTCATTCTGCAGAAAGACATCTACATATCCATCAGCTTTGGTATGTAAGGAGTAGGTAGGCTCCCTTTTTCATTTTGAAGTGATGATATACAACGTTCATATCTAGAGCAGAAGCCATGAATTTCAAACTCTGATTTTGAAAGCATCAGGAGACTACCTTGAATGAGTGACTAATTCTTTTTACTGTTGTTCAGACACTGGGAAGGGAGTAGTCAACTACTTAGGGTTATACAGAAACATAATGAAGAGTAAAACTTACAAAGTGGCTTTGCTAGCAGTTTTTTTACCAAATAGCTTGGGGAGAAGGGGTCAAAGCAGTGTCAGTAGGTTAAAGATAGTTTAGCTTGTAATTCTGATTTTTGTGAAATTCTTAATAAACTCTGACTGAGGTGTTTTTAAAATTTAATCATAACTATTAAAATAGGTGATTCACTTCCTTTGTTAAACAGTAATACATTTCCAAACAAGTAAACTAGAATTGAGACATATGTCTTGAGCTGATTATTCTGTGAATGTGGCTACTCATTCATAGATTAATTTAGAAAACTACAGAGCAAGGTTTAGACAGCATTATGTGTTCAGTTCTGGGCACCCCAGCTCTAGAAACTTCTGGAGGCAGTCCAGTGCAGGGCTGCCAAGATGATCAGGGGACTGAAGCATCTTCCTTACGAGGAAAGGCTGCAGAATCTGGGACTGTTCAGCCTGGAGAAGACTGAGGGGGATTTGGAAGGTGTATGTCAAGGAGGTGGGACAATATTTCTTCTGTAGTGTCCAGTGATAGGACTAGGGGTAATGGCTAAAAGCTGGAACACGAAATATGCTTAAGGAAATTCTTCTTTCCTGTTCAGGTGAGGGAGCCCTGGCACAAGCTGCCCAGGGAGAATGTGAAGTCTCCTTCTTTGGAGGTTTTCAAACCTGCCAGGACATGTTCCTCTGTGACCTGATCTAGGTGGACCTGCTTTAGCAGAAGGATTGGACTAGATGATCTTTACAAGTCTCTTCAAACACTTGCCCTCTGTGATTCTGTGATAATTTTGATTGCAGATAGCGAAGGAACTTTAGAACATTGTTGCAGGAAAAGGAAAAGCCAAAACTAACATTTCTAGCTTGACATTTTTACATAGTACTTGTTAACAACATAAAATGTGTTTCTTTTTTTCGCACATATCCTTAAAAATGTTATCTTATGTAAAAAGTGTTGAGTCAGTAATTTCACTCTTAAGGTCATCTGCACATTGCATTTTCTCTTGTCTTCTGTTCTAAAGGAGTTACTGAATGTGCTGTTAAGCACTGAAAAATATTACTACTAGCAGTAATTGTGATGTTGAAGCAGAAGACTCAGCCAGGCAGATGTCAGAGGAGTGGATGAGGGGTAAAGCTGAGCTTTTGCTAGTCTTAACACCGCACAAATGCAAAACTCTTAATGGCTGAAAACACAGCGCTTGAGAAGCATTTAAATATAACAAAACTCACAGAAGACTCTTAAAGGAGCCTCCTCAAGCTGTTCTACGTGTTCAATTTGTTGAACTGAAAAGGAGTCATGAAAGGTATACTGCCTGCTGAGAGTCTAGGTCCAAGATGTGGCTGAAAGAGTGCCATGTCTTGTCAAAAACACGGGCTACTATCCTCTGCTGCTCTTTCACGTGGCGTGCATGATGCGATGAGCCACAGCCTGAGCAAAGTCAAGGAGGACTACAAAGCCCTGGGGACACAAGTGAAAAACAGTGAGGCCCAAGTTATTTTCTCATCCATTTTACCAGTCACAGGAAAGGTGGCTGACAGAAATAGACAAGTAATGAAAGTTAATTGCTGGCTATGTGGCTGTTGCTAACAAGAAGGTTTCAGGTTTTATGAAAATGGGACCTTCTTTGACTATAATCTGATAAAGTGGGACAGAATACATGACTAGAAGAGGCACCGGAAACTTTGGGAATAGGCTGGCCAACTTGCTAAAGCAGGTTTTAAACTGCAGGGCTTGGAAGACAGGATGATAAATGGCAATGCTTGTGCCATCCCATCCAACAGAAATATGTCACAGCAACAAAAGCAGTGATGAATGCTCCTTGGATTCAAGGCAAGGTGAGAGGAAGAAGGCTGACTACCCTAAGAAAGTACATAACTATAGAGGCTCCTCTGCACCCATCCAGAGAACCTGCACTGTCAAGTAAGACCATGTGTTGCCTGTACACTAATGCAGGCAGCTTGGGGAATAAGCAGGAGGAACTGGAGGTGTGGGTGCAGATGCAGGGCCTTATTCTCATTGCAGTTACAGAGACATGGTGGGACAGCTCGCATAGCTGGAGCACAGCCATGAATGGCTATTTAGGAAAGACACACAAGGCAGGGTGGCAGAGTTGCTCTTTGTGTGAGAAACCAACTGGAATGTATTAAGCTCAGACTAGGAGAGGTCAAAGAGCAGGTTGAAAGTTTGAGGGATGATTAAGGGGCAGATAAAAGAGGGTGGTACTGTTGTGGGAGTTTACTACAGGCCACCTGATAAGGAAAAAGAAGTTGATGAGGCTTTCTACGGGCAGCTGAAAGCACCCTCAGGATTATAGGCCTTGGCTCTCATGGGTGCCTTCAACCACCCTGATATTTGCTGGCAAAGCCACACAGCCAAGTACACAGTCCAGGAGGTTCCTGCAGTGCATTGATGACAACTTCCTGTAACAGGTGATTGAGGAGTCAAAGGAGAGATGTGCTGCTGGACCTTGTACTGACAAAGAAAGAAGGTCTGGTTGTGGGTGTGAAGTCTGAGGACAGTCTTGTCTGCAGTGACCATGAGATGGTGGAGTTCAAGATCCTGCACGGAAGAAGCAGGACACCCAAGTGGGATTGTGACCCTGGACTTCAGGAGAGCTTAATTTGGGCTCTTCAAAGACCTGCTTGGATAAATGTCCTGGGATAGGACTCCAGAAATTAGGAGTGCCCTGGAAAGCTGGTTAATAATCA
Source organism: Urocolius indicus (assembly GCA_013401255.1). Lineage (NCBI taxonomy): Eukaryota > Metazoa > Chordata > Aves > Coliiformes > Coliidae > Urocolius > Urocolius indicus. The sequence continues at coordinate 28,586 of WBNH01012193.1, forward strand.
AGCACCACTTCCTCCAAGCCCAAAATCACTGAATTCTCACAAGTGAAAAACCAGGTAAAGTAGGTAAGAGGCCAGCATGGATGAACAGGAGGCTTCTGAAACATTCTAAATGGAAGAAGGAAGTTGATGGAACATGGAGAAAGAGCATAGGAACGTTGTCGGAGTACTCAGGGATGAAACAAGGCAGGCTAAAGCCTTCTTGGAATTTAATCTGATAAAAGATGTAAAGGAAAACAAGAAAGACTTCTTAAAGTACATCAGCAGCAAAAGGAAGATTAGGGAGAATGTGAGCCCACTGCAGAATGAATTCAGAACCCCGGTGATGGAGGATACAGAGAAGATGGAGGTCATTAATCCCTTCTTTGCTTCAGTCTTTACTGCTAAGGCTGTCCCTCAGGAAGCCCAGTCTGTGTAGAATGAAGTCTCAAGTAAGGAGAACCATCCCTTGATTAAAAGAATCAGGTTAGGGATCTACTAGTCAAACTGGACACCCACATATCTATGGGTCCTGATGCGATGCACCCTGAGTGTTGAGGGAGCTGGCCAATGTTATTGCTAAGCTACTCTCCATTATTGAGTGATCATGGAGCACAGGTAAGGTGTCTGAGGACTGGAGGAAGGCCAATATCAATCTAGTCTTCAAAAAAGAAGAAAAATACAGACCCATCAGCCTTACCTCCATTCCTGGAAAGGTGATGAAACAGTGCTGGATGTCATCTCTAAACACAAGAAGGAAAAAAAGGTTATAAGGAGGAGTCAGCAGGGATTCACAAAGAAATCATGCTTGACCAACCTGATAGCCTTATATGATGGCATGACTGGCTGGATGATAGATGAGGGGAGAGCAGTGGATGTCATCAACCCTAACTTCAGCAAGGCTTTTGACACCATCTCCCGTAACATCCTCTTGGGAAAGCTCAGGCAGCATGGGTTGGATGAGTGGATGGTGAGAACTGGCTGAATGACAGAGCCCAGAGGGTGGTGACCAGTGGCACAGAATCAAGTTGGAGCCCTGTGGCCAGTGGAGTTCCACAGGGATGGGTTCTGGGACCAGTCTTGTTCAGCATCTTCATCAACGACCTGGATGAGGGGACAGAGTGTAATCTCAGCAAGTTCCCTGATGATGCCAAACTGGGTGGACTGGCTGATTACTCAGAAGGCTGTGCTGCCATTCAGCGGGATCTCGACTGGCTTGACAGTTGGGCAGAGAGGAACCTCATGAGGTTCAGCAAGGACAAGTGCAAAATCCTGCACCTCGGAAGGAACAAACCCATGCACCAGTACAGGCTGAGGACTGACCTGCTGAGGAGCAGCTTTGCAGAGAAAGACCTGGGAGTTCTGATGGACAGCAAACTAAACAGGAGCCAGCAATGTAGCCACATGAACAAGAAGGCAAATAAGGTCCTGGGATGTATGAAGAGTGTGTCCAGCAGGTGGAGGGAGGTTCTCCTCCCTCTCTGAATGTCTGGAGTAGTGTGTCGAGTTCTGCACTTCTCAGTTCAAGAGTAATAGAGAATTTCTGGAGAGAGTCCAGAGAAAGACTACCAAGATGATCATAGATTGGAACATCTATCTTACAAGGAAAGGGACTTGGGGCTCTTTAGCCTGGAGAAGGGAAGACAGAGAGTATCTTATCAACACTCAGAGATATCTGAAGGGCAAGTGTCAAGCGTATCGGGGGACGTTTGTTTTCTGTAGTGTCTAGTGACAGAACAAGGAGTAGTGGATACCAGCTAGAACACAGGACATTCCATTGGAACATGAGGAAAAACCTCTTTACTGTGAGAGTGACAACACTGGAATAGGCTGCCCAGAGATTGTGGAGTCTCCTTCTGCCGGAGACTCACCTGGACATGTTCCTATGTGACCTGATCTAGGTGAACTTGCTTTAGCAGGAGTGTTGGACTTACCTCTAGAGGTCCCTTCCAAACCCTGCTGTTCTGTTAGTCTGTTCTAAGAGATTGAGTTAAAGTCTTCTTGCTTAAATCTGTTTGTAATACAAGTGAGCTTCTGGGTAAACAGGGCAATGGACATCAGGTTACATGTTTAGGTATGATATTAAAGGGTTTCTTAAAATAAAATTTATTCTTTTGTCATTGTATTATTTCTCTGATGAACTCAAGTGTAAGAGGTTTTGCAGGAGTAACTTTTTTCAAGCACAGAAGAAATTTCACTTCCAATTTCCTGGTAAGCACACTGAGTATCTCAGTTCCTTGTGCTGTTCTGTAGTTGGAATGCATACTGAGACTCACTCCTTTCCTCAATTTAATAGGTGCCCTAAGAAATTTCCCACTAACAATACTTCAAGTCAAGCTTTTATTTGAATACTGTATGTAAATATTAATCTATGGGATTATTAGTAGTGAGCTGTGCTAAGAAAACCTTGGAAAATGCTAGCAGAGGTAACGTGCTCATATGTCTTATTAGCAGTGGATGCCAGAGCAACAAATGTCTGACCAGTCTTTCCAGCTCTACTGTCTTGAGTTTTGATCTTTCCAGAAGTAATTCTTTGCTCTTCTTGGGTTGGGTTCAGTTTCTTAAGTGATTGTGCTTCTTGTAGTACTTTCTGAAATACAGAGACTGACTGGTTGAAGTAAAGCTTAGTTGTTTATTAGTGTCTTGAGTCATAGCTGAGCTTGCTTGTTACTCTGTTAAGAGCTGCTTATCTGAGTTTGAAGCTGTATACATACCTGCAACTTAATCTTTTTATCTACTGTCTACCATATGTTCCTAATTAAGAAGTTTTCTCTTCTGTCTAGTCAGAGCATTAACTGGTAGTCTTCATGATCTTAGTAGAAGTCTTGACCTCTCCTATCATAACCTTACCCCAAAAAGTACTGAGATTTTTGAGATAATATATTTCTGTCTTTCCCCTAAATTTGCTAAATATATGAAAGGACTGAAGATTCAAATGTATGTAAAGGTTGAAGTAACTTTTTGATCAGACTGGTAAACCAAGTGAAATATTGATCTGAAAATAACAGACCAAAATGCAAGCTAGCAGAGCCTTTGTGGGTGCAATACGATGAGAAAGAAAACACTTTGAAAAGTGCTAACTTGGTATCAAATAATATGAAAGGCTTGTGACGCTACTGATAATCAGTTATGTACATGTCAGTATTTTGTCATAGTTTAATGAAGGGTGATGGACATGGCTAAAGTAAACTTGGTGCCAAGTATAATGCTGAGTCTTGAGCTGATCAGAACTAAGCAAAACATGCAACTATCTTTACAGTAAATTACAGGACTCACTTCTACAAAGAGGTGGTATTCTAGTAGTAAACCCAAAGATGTTAAAAGTTCATGTTGTGTAAACTGTGGTAGATCATCTTGATGGCCTTTAGCTTAATTGAAATAAGGTAACTGGCAGAATGACACACTGTAGTTCTAGAAGTCCATATGGTAGCACATGGTTTACCTGAAAACAGTATAATTCATCGAATGAGACTTGTGTCAAGTTTGACTTCAGTGGTAAAAGCCCCTTCACATCAGGTTAAGGTGTTGGTATCAAGCAGGAAGTACCGAGCTTCAATGTTAAAAAGTCATGAGTGGTTAAACAGTTAAAAGTTGACTCTTGGCAAATAGACCTGCGTGCTGTTTACTCAGAATTATTACTCATCAACTCACACAGCAGTGTACATTAACAGTTTAACACAACAATATTAGATACTTTGTATGCCTTCATCTACCAAATGCAGTCGCTTTTCTTTCTGAAGAGACTTTGTAAGGGGTGGTTTTTCTTCTGTGAGCTTTCATTACAGTGAAACTCAACAAGCTGGTATTAGCAGACCAGAGTTACACCCTAGGCATAGGGAGCAGCTGCTGCTCAGCCACATGGGCAGGGTGCCCAAGGAGCAATGATACAGAATCAGTAATATTCAAGGTACCTTTTTGGCTCTTTTGAGAGGGACAGACACATACATGCCCCATGTCCTTCCAGAAAAAAAGAATAGCTGCAGGAGACAATGTGACTCTAAGGAGCTGGGGGAATTATTTTTAAAACCCATGAAGACCTGGAGAATATTTTGCTTTTTTTAATTCAATGTCCATTTGCTGTTATTGGAAGCTCTTAAGGTAATTCTTGCAATATAATTTCCACCCTAGGACAACCAAAAGATCCTTTTCTTTCTGAAAACAGATAAGACTTGAAAATACGCATTTGTTATAATTTTATTGTCATCTAGGTGAATGGACTTAGTGCAGAGGAATTGAAATTCTGGTGACTTCAACTTACCTATTCTAAATGCAAGGGGAGGAAGAAAGGTTTAATATTTAACTGCTAGTATTTGATTGTCCTATATTTATTTATTTGAATGCAGACATTAGAAAATGGGAGAGGAGGAGCAAATAGAGATAGAACTGTCGATCTCCCCTGGTAATCTTGAAATAAATTGTGGGTATTTGTGGATTACCTTAAAATTGCAAGCAAGTATAGATGGGGCTGCTCAGCTGATAAGACCTACTTGTCCTAATGTATGTTAGGATGCTGGTAGTGAAACGTGCTGGTGTTGTAGAGAAGTTCAGTGCTTTACTGGAATTTCTTTTTCAAAATCAAATCAAATGTGCTATTTCAAAGAGGAAAACTAAGCTTGGTCTTACACATTCTATTACTTTAACCTTGTTATCAGCAGGAACTCTGTTACATATGCTACTGTTTATAATTTAGTGTAACTATTTTCTAAGTGCACTTATTGCTGGAATCTCTATTTCCTGAAAGAAGACTTTAGGAGAAAACCAGGGAATGACCAGTTTCAATTGACTACATAAGTGTATGTTGCAGCAAGCCTAAGTGCTGTCATGTCCAAACTGTTCCCTTTCATGACAGAAAAAATTAGTTCTTTGACTTTGCAGCCTTTTGGCACTCATGGGCCCGTGCTTGAACAGCAGCTGAAAGTTGTGGCTTTATTAATAAGTAGTTCCAGTTAAAACTGTTTAAAGCTGGACTAAAGCTTCCAGTCCATTCTAGCCCAACACACTTGAGTAGTTATAATCAGTACAGATTGTTTCACTTCAACCAGCCCAATCTCTCTTTGCCCTTGTGTTCCAGCTTTGTTTCATAACAGTCACTTTGGCTTTGAAAGTAAATACTGTAATTCTCTGAAGAATGCCTCCAATAGGGTGGAGACTTGAGTATCTATTTGTACATCCTCTGAGCAGGAGGTAGTACTAGAGATACTTTGCAAACTAGTCATCTTGATTCTATGATAAAAACCTCATTATAGCAGTTTATTTTTTTCCTTGCTTATAATATTTTTCTACTTCACAGCAAAAAAAATTACTCATTCATGTCTTGAAATGGTCCTCTTCTAGCACAGTGAAATTCCATTGCCTCAGTTTTGCTAGTTCTCAGCAATTGTTTCCTTGAAGCTTTGCTTCATTCTGGTGCTGTTCAAAGGTGCGGCTTCTACTTATTTACACTCTTGTTGCTACCGGCCTGCAAATATACTAAATGAAGTTAAATATAAAATACCTGCTATGTATGTTTAGTGGTATTAGTAAGTTTGAAGGAGTCTGTTGGGTAAACCTGATATTTTGAGATATAAAAAGAAAGTGCAAAGATAAGCAACAGCAACTGTTCAGACTACACTTCCCATAGTCTAGTCAAACAACACATAGGACTTAAGATTTGTACAAGTGATTCTAATTGATCTTCACAGACTTACTGGGCTGCTTAATTCTTGAAAAGAGGTTGTTATGCATGGTAAATGCATGTCTTCAGCAGATCAAGAGTGTTCAATTGACAGCACCAGTCATACAGAGCCTTCTTGGAGTATCTGAGTGTAATGCACCTGCAGTAAAACCATGCTCCATTATGTGTTTGGACTAATATGGAAATATGTAATATGTGACCTGAGGCTGCAATTAGAAGCAAAACTTCTCTGTCACCTGGCTTTAAAGGTTTTCTAGCAGCCTCATTGACTTGTACTATTTCCATATAAAATGCTTTAAGAAAGCTTTTTGGACTCTTGTGATACACATTCTGCAAAGTTTTCCGTTTGCTATCCTAGACTGTGAGGCAGCTTTGAATGTAGAGTAATGTTGGATGTGCATACAATAACTTCAGTTTCCTGGCATTTTTATGGCTGCTACTTTGTCATGCTTGAACTAGACTATATACCGATCTCTCAAAAAAAGAGGATCTGTTGACAGAACATGGTTTTTTTTTTTTTCCACTGTTATGCATGATGGACTGGCAACACCTTGCCTTGCCTACCATCAAATGGGCATCTCCCTTCCTTCACTTTTTAATGAAGTCCACATTTAATGTGTTGCAATTCAAAGCAGGTACCAGCAAGAATAGAGCTATTCTCCTTAAGTCTCAGGTCATTCCCCTGTACGCACACTGCCGAGTCTTCAGGTAATAGCAGCAGTGTTTCAAGTAGTTTGTGAGCTTTTTTAACACATGGGTGGCTTCCTCATAGTGAGTTCTTCAGTGATATACCACTGTAAGGGAGCCAGCAATGGGATTGACTTTAGCAGTATGTAGAGAATATACAAGTCTACAAAATAATTTACTGTGAGATATACATATTGAATGTGTGTCTGCAGTTGCCTGGACCTTTTGTAGTACAGTGTGTAATTAGGACACAAGTTCTTGCAGAAGATGTAGGAACATCTTAGACAAAACACAGTGGTACTGCCAAGAAACAAGATAGTTTAGTTACTAGAAGACTAAGTTAGGATTGGCTGTTAAGCTTGTTTTATGAGTACTACACTATTCTCCATAGCTAATGCTTATTGCAGGATGGTGTTCTGTTAGTACTCAGTGCTGCACCGGCATACTTTGTCTTGTTCATACCTTTTTACCCCTCTATGATTCAGTAAGAAAAAAAAAGGTGACCCACAGCACAGTCCTGTATGAAACTGGTGACAAGGCTTATGTACTAATTCCTGGGCATTTTTAGAGCCTAGATCCCTTGGTTTGCTTACTTCTTTCTAGAAGGAGCCTTTCATAAGTTCTTAGGTTTTCCTTCAAGGGCAAGGTAGGTCAGGTAATTGTAGAGACCTGTGTTATATTTTGAAGTTGTTTTTTCTTACTGTCTTGCACAGAGGGTGTTTGCTTTCAGCAAATAAGAGCAGTGTTTTTCAACATGAATGAATAATGATAGGGTGTGGGGTGTTTTTGTATTCCTACAGTAAGTTGAATTTAATATTTTTACTGATATATTTACTAATATTGTAATGTCAAACAATATTTTAATTGTCAAAGATATACAGCTTTCAGAAAGCTGTATGTAAAACACTTCTGCAAACTCCTAAATAAACCTACTTAATTGCTGTGAGTAGATAACTTAATAGAAACAAAATATCTCTATATCACTGCTGCGTGACTTTTTATGAATTTGGAAAGATTTAACTAGAACTCTTTCTTCTGATGCATCTATACGCATTTGCAGACAGGGAAAACTAGTTTGGTGAGAATTTAGTGCATGCTCTGTGCATGAGGAAATCCTGCGCCTGTTAATCTGGCTTGTACATGAAACTGCTCTTCACAGTGAACTGTAGGTTTGACATCTACAGACTAATGGCAAAGCAGTTGAACAAGAAGAACAGTCTTCTGCTTGGACATGGTATTTGAGACGAAGGTGCCCAATTTTATGTCGTGTCACATGTTAAGTGTTTTATAAGCTGAATTATATTAAGCTTAACTACTTCATGTTAGATGAAGGTTTAAGAATCTGTGCTGAAATATTTGTCAGGGTGTTTCATTTTGTGCTGAAGACTTTGTACAATCTTAACTGGAAGTTAGTGTTGTGTTGGCTCGCTGTTTTGAGCTGAGGTGTGACTTCAGAATGGTTTAATTGATCTCTATTAAAACTTCTAGCTCCCTGTCATTTTTTCAGCAATACATGTCATTGTTACTTCTCCAATGCGGTGCAGAAAAGTTTATCCTCACTTAGCAATGGGTCGCAAATGTAATTATAAAGGCTAAAGGTAAAACTGCCAAGGAAAGGAGGTTTATACATGCCATGGGACTGAAGCAGAAGCAGGGTAAGGGTTACTGTCGGGCTTTGACCGATAGTAACCTTTGGATTGGTCTGTTTTCCTCTTTGCTGTTTCCCTCTAGTGGTCACACTGGATATTGACTTATTGAAGTAATGGTACACGGAATCTCGATTTACCGGGGTCCTGACCTGTTACGAGTACAGCGTGTTAAGATACCTTGTGATGGGAGGACATACTCTTAAGCCTCTGGGTGGTGGCTCACAAAGCTTTTGGAGATTATCTCAACTTTTAAGCTGGAAATCATACAGAGCTCTTAGCATAATCTAAAATTTGCTTGGAAGCTTTTTTGAGACAGTAGCTGTGCCATATGCATATCTTTGCATTTCTGCATCTGAGACTAGATCTTGTGCCTAACCATTTGAAGTGTTAAGAGAATTTATCTCTTTAGCTTTTTGTTTTTATCAAGTTAGACTTGTTCTTGACCTGTCTTGACAAGACAATTATAGAATCAGGTAGTGCTAGTATCTGTAAACCAGTACATGTTTTCATTTAATTTTTTTAAATGTCAGTTCATCCATTATGTAGTGGTTGTTTGACTGGAGGTGTTGCAAATGTTTCTTACTGTGTAAGCTCTTTCCTGCTTGTCATGCAGAACTGTGGGAAAACTGTGGGGGGTTTTTTGTTTATATAGTTACCCTTTCAGAGCTTTATAATCGATACTTTCTGTCTAGTGTGTTAATCCTTTGTATTGTCTCTCCTACCGATTCAGAACAATCCAAAAAAACCTCCTGAAACCCACAAAAAAATAAGCAAAGCCCAGAACAAAACAAACAAACCAAATTACCTTTGGTCAGAATTATTGCCTAGTTAGTCTGAGCTAAAGACATAAAATCTTTATGTTGCCGAATTGATGTATAGTTGGAAATAGCCATAAAGCTTCTACTGAGGGCAGAATTCTGTACGCATAAAGAGAGCTTTTAAACTAGACTGGGCTTCGTTTCTGAACAAACATAATGTGACACAAATAAAGAATGGCTTTTATGAAGCTTGAACCCTGAAAAACTTAAGGAAACTGAAGCTACATCAGGAACTTGACAAAAAGTGCTTGTTCAACTGTGTAACGGGTGCAGCAAGCTTCCTTTAGTTTTGAAGGAAGGGAATGTGAGACCTGATAAAAAACAAGGGCTATAGCAAGAACGAAATAGGAACAGGGAGTAGCCTTTGAAAGCCAAGATAAAATGTTTTAGATTTTGATAGGGTTATGAAATGCAAAACAAGCACTATGTTGAAAACCATAGTAAGGTCAATAAAATAATTATTTCTCTGATCTCTGTCAAACATTATACAGACTTTTTTTAATCTTTGACATTTCCAACTTTCTTCATCTGCCATTGTTTGCTACTTATTATATAATCAGGGCTATGCCAAGCATTTAATAGGTATTTCTATTGTGACGGCTAGATGAGTGTCCAAAGATTGAATGGAGGATAAAAATCTCCACGTGTAGCAATGGCACAGTAACTTTTAGCTATACTGGGTGAACAAGAGACTTAATGACATTTGTGGGTCTTGCAGAAGCATTTATTTTTCTGCTTATTAATAAGACTACTGATGGAATTGTTCTGTGTTGCTGTAAAGCTTTCGGTAGTCTGTTTCTTCCTTTGCAAATATGAGCCTTGGCTGCACCAGTAATTTGAATTGAAGGATTTCTGGATATAAAAATATTTCATCTGAATAAGCAAAGTTTAGGCTTCTTAAGCACTGGTGTGTCAGACATGCAACAAGTAACTTTCAGCAAAGGAGAGGAGGGGAAAACATTAGTGTTTAACCACATGCTCTCCTTCGAAATCTGATTATCTGAAGCCCAGGATTCTTCAGCTTAAAACTTTACGTGGATGTGATTTTTCAACTTCTACGTAGATTGAATGCTTTATTACCCTAGACTAAAAAAAAACCCCAACTAGACAAGTGAGGTAAGAGGCAATAATTCTTCCTCTGCCACTTGGAAGGAAAAGGAAGATTATTACCGAAGTGTCTGTTAACTGTGACATGGCGTGTTGCTTACTTGCGTGTGTCTGTGGGTGCTGGATCTGGGCTGTCCCTGCGGCCTCGGCCCCCACCTAGTGGGCTCGCCGGGAGGAGCTCTCGATGGCCGCTCCTCGGATTTCTGCAACGGGCTTCCCTGCCACCTCCTTGCTCGTCTGCCTGCCAGCCCTTGTGCGTAGTCCCTGGCAACCCTTCCTTTTGAATTTCATATATAGCCATGATGTAAATATTAAATTATTAAATGCGGTTTAACTATGAAAAATAAGAAGATGGCAAGTGCTTTCGGTGAGGGTAAGAACTGTTCTTATTTTTAAAGGCAGAGCTGCACAAGGACTGGCTGTAAAACAAGATCAAGGAGTATGTGTTTGAATTAACTCATTCTTTAAGATCTGTGACTATTTCCTCTAGCTTTCAAAGCATTAAAGCAAATAAGAACACTTACTTCAGTGCATTGGGAGATGAGGCTGGAACATCAGTGCATTTCTTGACAGTGTCTAGTGGAGATTTCTAATTCTTGTGTAGCTCTACACGTCTTGTCTGTCCCTTTCCTGACAACCCAGATTCATAGGAAGGACAAATGTAACCCTCTCCCAGTCTTGAAATAGCTTCTTGGCCCAGCAGTACGAGCTGATTTAGTTTTATTGTGAATTCAGTGTATGGCGAAATGCAGTTATTGTCAGCTTGGGTTTTGGTGCTTTCGCTTAGGGAAGAGTTTTGTTCTGTAAAATTACACTTTGCTATAGTGATCCCCAAACCTGAGGAGAGCAGGATGGTGTTCTTTTGTCTTCTCTATAGACTCTTGGATGTCCTCCTGCTCAGTGTCCTGTCTCTTCTTCCTTCTGCTTTGTGGGAGCCTGCCCCTCCCTATTTAACTTCTATGGAGTCTTACCATTTAAAAGAGTTAAATAATATTTGGTGAATAGTTTTCCTGTGTATGTTATCAGTTTAGAGATATCATGTTAAAGTAGTTGTCTTATACTTATTTTTCAACTCAGAATGCCTGGGTATTTTTCCACCTGTGCATGTAGTATGCTTGTTTACTATGATATGGCAACATTTATCACTGTTGGAGAATACATATGTCTACATTTGTTCACCTGTTTTTTGCAAATGCAAAGGAAGGTCACATTGGAAGGATTTTTTTCTTTCTAAGTAGTCTCCTGCACTGTGTATGGAAAGGCTGTAGGTAGAGGGATTATAATCCATCTGCAATGATATGCATTGTGAAATTTCCATCTCTGCCTTCCTGCTAGGAACTGCCTTGTTTTTGAAACCTTGAATTTCCATTGGCAGCGGTGATGGAACAACTGAAAAATCAGCCCTACAGACACATGTCATTTCTTTAACTGCAATACCCAGAAATGTGCCCTATCTGTAATGTTTGTGGTATTTTTACTGTCAGCCTAGAGTTTCTATTCCTTGGCTTATCCTAGCAGTAACTCTTCTTCAAATATTTGCTGAAGCATTTTCAGCAAGTCTAAAAATTTCTCTTGCAACATAGATACTTTACAGAGCTTTTCTGTTTAGTCTCCATTAAGTCTTTCATACTACTTCCAGCTCTTTCACTCAACGTTTTTACTTCTTTACATTCTTGATTTTCATAAAGCACTGTGTTTTGATTTCTTGGATTTTTCACAAATACTGCAGAAAACATCATTAGAGTTACTGTATCCTAATGTCTGTTTCATCACCTCCTAGAGTGAGCCATATGCCTGAGAAGGAGGAGCTGCTTGCTGCTCATGTTATGTAAAATAATAAATAATTTATAATGCTAACTGAAAATATCTGCCTTGTTGGGCAAGCATGTATTGAAGTGCTTGACAGGCACAAAATTGAGACATTTTGAAAATAATTTCTTAAAGACATGAGAGATCTTTTCTTTTCTTTTTTTTTGTGGGAGAGCTTTCCTGTGAGTCTGTGCTTTACTCAAGAGTATTATTGACCCACATCAGGAAATTCTTAACTGGCACATCACTGTGAGCCGTAATGGAGGTCTGCAAAATGATTCTGTGAATACTTAGCTATTTTACTGAAAGCAGCTTTTCCGACATACTGCCTTGTTGCCGATACCAGCACCTGCTCCACTAAAGAATCACATGAATCTTTGGGTCATATGGTTCTTTCATCTATCATAGCGAAAGGATTAATGGATTTTGTGCACTGCCTTAGGAAGCTGAAGGTGTTGCCATGTACTATGAAATACCAGTTTTAGTGTAGCTTTGAAGCTATGAAGTACGCATGGAATTTCAAAGAACTGCATTTTTATACTATCATGGTAATTCAGCATTAGTGCTTGACGGTATGGATTGATTACAACTTCTGCAGGTTATTTTGTTTTCAAGCAGAGACTGTTAGCTTTTTTCTTATGGACTCTTACTTGCTTTTCCATTTTCTTTCTTGAGAAATTAAAAAGTCTGTGAACAAAAGAAGCTTGTGCCAGCGTTCCTCTTCTCAATGTAATTGAGTATTTCTGCAGTGAATAGTTAATGATGATCTGCTTTGCAAGACATAAATGCGGCAGTGACCTGCTCTCGTTTAGATGTTGCGGTAGTAGAATGGTGGGGCTTTGCATGATGCATACTTTCATCGTTTGTGTTAAGCTGTTTGCATGTGTCTGCTGTGAGCCAGATGGCTTGTTTCAGTATCAGTTATAAAGGAATACTTATTTTTTGGTTCTTCTGACAAATAAGTATTCTTGATGTAATTTTCTGGTTTTTTTCCCCCTTGCCTATTAAAACATTATTTTCTGACACAGTTTTGTGAACATGATCTGTAAATGCACATGCTTTGGATTAATGTTGTGTGCTACTGTTCCATCTGCTGAATTTGCTCCGTGGATGCAAATAGTTAAACTTGCCTAAGTGCTGTTTATGTAGCATCTAGTTATTGGTAGTGTTTGCAAGCCAATAGCTTTTTATGATGTCTTGTATGTAATTCTGAAATGCGGATAAACTGTTTAGTGGAAGCAAGCATAAATGATAGTCAAATAAATGTACAGCTGGAAAAGAGACCTTAAAAAAATCAAGTTTGCATACCGATAAGGAAAGAAGTTTGGTTTTTTCCCTTCACCTTTGGATTTTCATTTTGTGAACTAAATTAAATGAGCACTGACTGTGTAGGTAATGTTGAAAGAAAAGTATTTAATTCAAATGTAGAATATAAATCACCAGATTTTCTACTTACAAGATTATATCTATTCTTGTAAGTTTTAGAGTACTACTATTAATATGTGACTTTTCTGAATTTCTCTGTTTGAGGATTTAATCAATTTCACTTCTGAACCTGAAATCCAGGTTTTGCATAGGTGTGTCTTTCTCACTTAAAGGAGAAAGCAATCAGAAGACATTTGCTTTCCTTAGTTAAAATACTCTGACCTCAATGCAGTGGATATTTTGGCTTAAAAATCTCTTAAATGATCTGTTCATTAAGTCATATACTATTAAAATTAAATTTTGCCTTCTTTCTAGTGTGTACAACCCACAGAGAAAATAGAATGAATCCCCACTGTCAAATTGTTTGTAGTAAAAGCTTATTCAGAGTCATCTTAATATTTGTAGCATATGATTAAATAAACATTGAAGTTACCAGTCAAACAGTGAAGTTGTCTTTGCATGTAGAGGAAATCTTAAACCAAATGTTTTATGCTTCAAAGTCTTGTGTGACTCATAAAATGCTCTTATGAGGTTTATGCTCATTAATCAGTTCCAAAATGGAAGAATTGTATGACAAATACTTATCCTTTTAAAAATCATTTTATAACCTTACCTACTTCATTTTCACTTGTCAAGCCTTTGGAGCCCTTAAAGTCTGTAAAAAAAATGCCAAAAGCCTTTAAGTATTTGCAAAAAAAAAAAAAACCTAATCAAAGCCTCATTATTTGGTTTCTATTGTAGTTAAAATCACAACATAGTGAATTAAGGTATAAACTTTTTACTGAATTCTGTTGCAATTCAAAATGTGGTCTAATATCCCAAATACTTTATCAAAGCCAGGTCTAATGCATAGCACTTGAACTGATATTCTAAAAGAGCCCCATGTATCCAATGTGAATATTTTTTTTAAAGACTAATCCAATAGATACTTTAAATCCAAGCTGTAAAACAAATACTAGGACTAATTATTTTTAAAATGGAGCTTTTAGCACTTTGGTTGCTACACTTCTGTAGCTATTTTTCTAGAACTCTTGCTCAGTGTAAAATACCTTTAAATGCCTGATTTATAGCAGAAATTAGTAAATGATTAATCATTTTACTATGACTTAATAAGGAAACTGTCTTGTGTTCTATTGCATCAGTCTAAGCTATCATTGAACATCAGTTTCTATGTCCGCTAATTCAAGTAAGTTGCAGTATCTCTTAATTTTTCAGTAAATGAAGCAATGAACTTAGATGTCCCTTATTAAATCTAAAAAATTTGCAAGTGCTTCTTTTTTACTTTTAAGGTGATAGTGATAACCACCTTAGCCCTCTTCCACCAAGGCTTTTGGAGTACCTTTTTTCTAACTGCATGTGTTTTCTTGGTCATACTCATTTTTCAGTTCCACTTCTAATTTTGGTGCTGATTGTTTCTCTGCTGTTTCTTCAATTCTTTGTTGTCATCCACCTCATTTTTTAAATGGGCCAGATAGAAATTGTCTCTAGGCTCCTCCTTACTTGGTTATACTAGGTAATTTCATTCAGGTGCTGTATTGACAACTCTCGCACTCACATGTGTCTTTTCAGTTATACCTTCATTTCTCTGTGTTTCTCTACCACAGCTCTTTTGTAACTCAAATGTACACACTTCGTCCCAAACATTTCAGTATTGTCTAAATCCTATTGTTTCTTAAACACTTCAAACAACTTCTTGTCCATTCTTCTTGCTTTTGATACTCTTTAATTTCTTTTGCATCTTAATTTAACAGCACTCTCTTGCCTTCCCAAAGATTATGCAGTTTCCATTTTTTCCAAAAAAGTGAAACAGCTAGAATTTCATTACTGCTTCTTGCTTATTCTATACCATTTTTCTCACCACTTCCTGCTGCTGCAGAACTTCTTTTCTTTTAGAAGTCCTTCAGGATGTTGCCACTGTCTACATAAAACTCATCTATTAAACGTTATTTCAAATATTACTCTGAACCACCTGTTTCTTTTTTTCATTCTCTTCCAGGATTTTTCTTCTGCTTTGCCATGCACAGGCCATTTTTCTTCCAGTTCTTAATATTTGCTTCTGTTTGATTTGTGAGGAAATTTGTTAAACTTCATAATTTTAAGTCTTTTAAATTTCATTCTAATTGAGTTGGTTTTATCTTTTTTCGTTATTTTAATTACTTTGTATTATTGCCTTTTCTCTCCTGCTTTTAGTTTTCACATTTTACATAGACTTTTGTTATTTTTAAAATATAATTTCAATCTCATATAAAGAATTCTGCTAAAGAAGCCTGGAACAAGCAAAATAAAACTTGATAGCAGTAATTGTCTGGTTTTCTATGATCTCTGTTTTGTTACTTTTAAAAATAAAATGACACTATTTGAATGGTTGGCAGAATTGACTGAGGCTCATTGTCTTCAAACTGAACCATGTTTATCCCCTGGTTAATTGTGAAGTACTGTAGTTTTTAGATTGCTGTTTGAAAATTGCTTAGTAGGGATTGTATAAACCAAAATAATTTAACACTATCTTTTTTTTGAACACTTAAATGTATGTTGCCTTGTTCTTTTGAGGACACATAATAGTCTATAGATGAGTATTTTTAACAGATCATAATGATAAAAAATAGATTTTTAGTGATGCTACATCAACATCTTAAATACGCAGGCACAATTTGAGTTATTAAGCCCCTGCTGCTTCCTGACACAACACAAATGGACTGATTTCAGAGGAAATTACACTAATTTTACTTTCATTATCTCTTTTTTATTAAAAGCCTCAGCACTCTAGTTTTGTGTGTGTTTTGTTTTTCAGACTGAGTCCGGCTATGGATCCGAGTCAAGTTTGCGACGCCATGGCTCCATGGTGTCGCTTGTTTCTGGAGCAAGTGGATACTCTGCAACATCCACCTCTTCGTTCAAGGTTAGTCAGTAAAGTTTTCTTAGTATTGATACTTAAACACACCCAACTGGAAAAGAAATAATTTATGTGAAAACTCATTCAAACCATTACAGAAAAAAATATTTTATTTACTGTTAAGTTTTCCTGATTCTTCATATGATGATGAATGGATCATACACAAAGCTGTCTTGTGCCTTTGTGCTATTTTAAACAATGCCTAGGAAATCAAAGCTGTGGGAGCATTTATTAACCTTTCCTTGTTTACTCCTCAGAATATTAAGGCCTCTAAATGAGACAGAATGATGTTTCTGTGACTTAACTAATGCCATCATTTGTCATTGTCTTGTGCATATAAATATTTAACATATGAACTCAGGTGAGTTGTGCTTCTAGGAGAGCAGAAGAAGAGCAACACAAGGGTGATAAAGATTGGAACAAAGATCTTAAACTAGGGTTGTCTGTTCTCAGACAAATATAAAGTTGGTATCACTCAAAAATGCATTTGCAATAAGCTGTTGTTGAATGCAGTGAAGAGGAAAAATTGAGACCAGAGGACAAAATAAGTGAGGAACATTTCTATACAGTGTCTTACATTCTTGTAACATCAACCAGATTTCATAGTGAATGATATCTAAAGTGTCCTTAATGTGCTTGTTTTTTTTTTTTATCAGAAGCTGCATAAATCCAATTTTAAAAATTTTCTGTATGCATTGAACTATTGCTGAGTATGTCAAAAACATTTCAGACTTTCTCTCTTGTGTTTTCAGAAGGGCCATAGCTTACGTGAAAAGCTTGCAGAAATGGAAACCTTTAGAGACATCTTGTGTAGACAAGTCGATACTTTACAGAAATACTTTGATGCCTGTGCAGATGCAGTTTCCAAAGATGAACTCCAGAGAGATAAAGGTAGAACTGTAACTGAAAAGTCTTATCTCCATAGAATTTAGCTTTTTACACAGTATTAGCCCCTGAAATAGTTGCTATAGCATCTAGTGCCACATAAATTAAATACGTATCTTAAATTTACTCTTTAGCATAGGAATCAATCATAGACATTTCTGCATAATCAGTGTTAACTGTTGTCAGTTCAGAAGCTGAATTGACATAAAAATCTGCTTAATTTTAGTATTAAACCTGTAGCTGTCAACCATATAAAATAAATGCTCTTAAATGCTCTTTTAAGCATTTGATGTTAAAAAACTAATCGTTTGCCTTCATAAGATGAATTCAAGTTAATTTATCACTTTGTCTCTTTTATTTGAAAAGCTTAAATTATATTAGTCTTGATAGAAACAATACATTATTTAAAAAAGGCAAAGGTACTGCCATAATGAATGCTCCTGAGATGTATTGGCTGGAGCTAGAGCACTGAGTGCACACTTGAGGCCCTCATAGACTCAGCTGTGGATGTCTACATGTCTCTGAATTGTTCTTCTCAGAGAACAGCTTGTCATGTCCATGCACTCTCCTGAGTAATTTATATTCATGCCTGCATTTGTTCTGGCAGCCTGAAAATTTTGGTAGTAAGAAAACAGTGGATAAGTATAATTCCACTTCTTCAGAGACTTGCCGATGTAGAAGAGTAGATAGTTGCTAAATAGTGGCTCCCTGCTTACTGCTTATTTTGTTTGTAACGCTAAAATAATGTTCTTACCACAGAATCAAGTGCTAAACTTCAGCACTGCGCAAACGTTACTCTCCTGATGCTTTCTAACAGTCAGGACAATAGTAGTCTTGGGTCAAAAACCAGAAGGGCAGAGGGGAGCAGGGAGGAGTTCATGACTGGTTTATTTTGTATGAAAAAATGTTAAATATTGCTTAGCTGTGAAGATGCATTTAATTCGTTCTTTCATATTAATGAATTGAAAAAGCTTCTCATTCTAATAATGCATTCTCTCTCAAATTTAGTGGTAGAAGATGATGAAGACGATTTTCCTACAATTCGTTCTGATGGGGATTTTTTACATAACAGTAACAGCAGTAAGGAAAAATGTAAGTGTACCCCAGCTCTTTCACTGAAAACTCATGAGTGGTATGGTGCTAAGCCTGACAGGAGGNTTTTTTTTTATCAGAAGCTGCATAAATCCAATTTTAAAAATTTTCTGTATGCATTGAACTATTGCTGAGTATGTCAAAAACATTTCAGACTTTCTCTCTTGTGTTTTCAGAAGGGCCATAGCTTACGTGAAAAGCTTGCAGAAATGGAAACCTTTAGAGACATCTTGTGTAGACAAGTCGATACTTTACAGAAATACTTTGATGCCTGTGCAGATGCAGTTTCCAAAGATGAACTCCAGAGAGATAAAGGTAGAACTGTAACTGAAAAGTCTTATCTCCATAGAATTTAGCTTTTTACACAGTATTAGCCCCTGAAATAGTTGCTATAGCATCTAGTGCCACATAAATTAAATACGTATCTTAAATTTACTCTTTAGCATAGGAATCAATCATAGACATTTCTGCATAATCAGTGTTAACTGTTGTCAGTTCAGAAGCTGAATTGACATAAAAATCTGCTTAATTTTAGTATTAAACCTGTAGCTGTCAACCATATAAAATAAATGCTCTTAAATGCTCTTTTAAGCATTTGATGTTAAAAAACTAATCGTTTGCCTTCATAAGATGAATTCAAGTTAATTTATCACTTTGTCTCTTTTATTTGAAAAGCTTAAATTATATTAGTCTTGATAGAAACAATACATTATTTAAAAAAGGCAAAGGTACTGCCATAATGAATGCTCCTGAGATGTATTGGCTGGAGCTAGAGCACTGAGTGCACACTTGAGGCCCTCATAGACTCAGCTGTGGATGTCTACATGTCTCTGAATTGTTCTTCTCAGAGAACAGCTTGTCATGTCCATGCACTCTCCTGAGTAATTTATATTCATGCCTGCATTTGTTCTGGCAGCCTGAAAATTTTGGTAGTAAGAAAACAGTGGATAAGTATAATTCCACTTCTTCAGAGACTTGCCGATGTAGAAGAGTAGATAGTTGCTAAATAGTGGCTCCCTGCTTACTGCTTATTTTGTTTGTAACGCTAAAATAATGTTCTTACCACAGAATCAAGTGCTAAACTTCAGCACTGCGCAAACGTTACTCTCCTGATGCTTTCTAACAGTCAGGACAATAGTAGTCTTGGGTCAAAAACCAGAAGGGCAGAGGGGAGCAGGGAGGAGTTCATGACTGGTTTATTTTGTATGAAAAAATGTTAAATATTGCTTAGCTGTGAAGATGCATTTAATTCGTTCTTTCATATTAATGAATTGAAAAAGCTTCTCATTCTAATAATGCATTCTCTCTCAAATTTAGTGGTAGAAGATGATGAAGACGATTTTCCTACAATGCGTTCTGATGGGGATTTTTTACATAACAGTAACAGCAGTAAGGAAAAATGTAAGTGTACCCCAGCTCTTTCACTGAAAACTCATGAGTGGTATGGTGCTAAGCCTGACAGGAGGCAGGTATTTATGCTCTTTTCTAAGCAGAAAATGGCAAGAATAGCTACTTACATGTATGTGACGGGAAGTTTTTTCTGTTACTCATTATCTACTTTTCATAATTTTGAGTTATTCTTAATTCACACAAATATTAATGCAACCTTGTCAAGATGGGATTTCCTATTCTGTGTCCAGAGCCTTTTTCACTATAAAGTTCTATTGAAATGAGTGCATCATTCAGATATTGGGAGAACTGAAATTTGTAACACACAGTAGCAGTTTTAATGTTACCTGCTTTAGGAATATGGTGGAGCACAACACTTTTGCAGATAGGTATGTCCCTGTACGGTTTTTCTAGGTTCTGTGGCTACATAATGGTTAAGTCAAAACTGATGCTGATTATCACTCACCACAGCTGTAGCACTTTTTAACTTTTGTTAACCATGATGGTGGAAAACAAATGATGTTTTTTATTATCTTGAAGGAGTTATTTTACTCACTGCATCCATGCAATAAATGTCAAGTATTCATGTCAGTCTTACTGTTCTAGAAATCTGATACTTGTGGCCTGGCAGAACTTGGGTATTCTTTTAAGATCAGTTTGCATTCTTCTCAGACTTTCTCTTGTTTGCTGACTGAAATATTTTAGTGTTTACATTCTCTGGATAGTAATTCAGTTAGTTCTAAGATAATTCTCAGACTTTTATTCAAAAACTTTGAAGTCGAACTACTTCTTGTTTCAAATCTGATGCCATCTCCCAAAGTACACATAAAAAATGTTCTTAAAAATGGAACCACTTTCATCAAGAAAAATATATGAGCCTTTCCTGTATCCTTGGTTTTCTTTTTAATTGGCTACTGTCCCCATGTTTCATATCTTTCCTTGCTGTATTTAAGTACTCTCTCTAGAGTATAGCCAAAAGGTGGTATGAGGAAAGAGGAAAGGAAATGAAAAGAGATATTTCCAAAGATGCTTCCAAAAGTCACCATATGAGTTGAATTTTTCAGTGCTATAGAGGTAACTGTGCTACTGAGGATTAATCGTGACGCTGATTTCAGAGGTTAAGTAGCATACAACTCAAGTTTTCAATAAGTCTTTCTTGCTTGTTATGACCAAAGATAAGCAAGCTTGCAACACTCACCTGTAAGCAAGTGCACAATTCCACCAACTTTGTGTACATAATTGTACATTTTTTGAGGATTACTAAGTCAGAAAATATTCAGAAAACTGAAAAAGCCTTATTTAAAAAAATGTTAAGTGAGAATTTAATTTTACTGCATGATTCATTTTCAAAGAGATGTCTTTTGTCAAAGTTAATTTTTGTAGCACCACGTAGGAGTTTCAGCTTAATTTACGTTTAGAACATTTCGTAATATCTACGGTCTTCTAGTGTATCTGCTATATATATACACACATACGGAGAATGTCATTAGGAAACTCTGTTTTTAATACATCTGATTGTCTTGGAATGTTTAAATGCAAAGGAAGTGGTTTTTTTTGTCACCAGTTTAACAAGATTTTCAAACATTATTCATACTCGTCTTGTAAAAAGTTGTGTATCAAATCTTTGGGAACTTATATGCTAGGAGATTAATAGGTGTTATGGGTAGCTATATATGAACTCTCTTACTATAGCTTACTACAAAACGTAATTTCTTCAAACCCATGCTTTTGTGTTTTGCTGATCTTTTGATTCAGGTTGTTAAGATTCCTGATTCCATTAAATTTACTTTCTGTCGATTATTTCTATGAAAAGTTTTATCTCCATTTTAGTTTTTCTGTGCCTTAGTTAGACTTCTAAGGGCTAAATCCATTCAATATTTAATAGTTGGGTGCTGCAAAGCTTGATTAAAAACAAACAAACAAACAAAAAACAACCTGAAAAATTAGAATCTTGGCCCTAGACTGGAATCTTGAGTAAGTCATGTAGTGAAGGAAGTAGATGTCTAAGGCTGTGACAGCCATGGCCATATATTGGGCAGGAAACTGCTCAGACTATTTGATATGAAAGATTTGTCTTCAACTTCATCCTTTTCTAAAGCTTAGTGTCAGTCCAGCTGTTAAGATTCTTTGGTTTCTCAAGTTTCATGTTTCCTTCTTGAAGTCTCTATTTAACTGTAGCTGAGAAGTGGTTGCCTATTTATTCTGGGATTGTTCTGCAGCTGGAAGTGAGAAGCATGGGTTCATCCTCCTTTTTTAGCCTGCTATGATAAGAAGAGTTTGCATTTACTCTTCAAACCACTAGTGCACCAATCTGATACTCAAATCATTAGATTTAAGATTGACTTAGGGCACTGTATTCACACTGTCTTCTGAAATTTGTTCCCTTCTGCACTTTCTCTTGGAGGAAGGAGAAAGTTCACATAACTAGAGGATTGTGTACTAGTATGAAAAAGGCGGCATTTTGGGTAGAGAGGCTTTTTCTTTTCTGTATTATCTAGGGTCTTTAAGTGAAGAGCTAGGAAGAGTACTGTGAAGTATTTAAATTTGTTGGACACTTTCCAGTTTAAATATCTGGTAACTGAAACGATTACTTGTATCAAACACCAAGGCTGATGCATATTTACCATTGAGATCTTAACATGGAGAATCTTGGTCAGGAAGCATTTTCCATCCATCTGCTTGGGAAAATTAGTATGTTTGGATTTAAATTATGTAATAATAGGAAAAGCAGGTGAAACTTGCTTGAGAACCATAAAGATGGCAACAGTACAGAAGCTGAAGGAGAGAAATGTGATGTAAAACGTAGTGGGTTTGATGCAGAATTTTGTGCTTTGAATGACAGAAGAGTATTCACCAGCACATTGCTGAAATAATGACGTTGTTCTTAGAGAAAAACCTAATATGTTGATCCTACTGCAATCCACAGAAGATCAACAACAGAAGATACAAGTAAAGGGGTTGTGCACTGAAACATTTCTTTTTCACTTAGAATTGGTTTAGTGACAGAAGATGTTAACAGTGGCATAAAATGGAAAATAAAAAGGAAGTTCTTTCTACTTAAAGTCTTTAAAATTATTTTCTGTTTCGCTAGAAAACAGATTTGATCAACACATCTGGGACAATGTTGCAAAGAGAATTTCAGGAACAAGAAGGGAAAATTGTCTTATCCTAGCAGAGTTGGTGGAGAAAAGGGCTAAAGAGCCATTGAAGGCTTGAGCATGGTGTGCAGAAGCTTTTATATGAAAGCCAAGAGAAAAGAAATTGGAAATAAAGCAAAATGTTTAAAAGACAGAATAATTAAAAATGAACTCCTTGGGAGATGTTGAAGTTAAAGTCAAAGTGGGAGAAGAATCATCCTGCTGCTTTATTCAGTTGCCTGCAAGCAGTTTGATCATCAAGACAGAAGAGCAGTTGCAATGGTGAAAACGTATTCCTATTACTCTTTACCTTGAACCATATAGATCTCTTGATAAATATATAGCTGAGACCTAAAGATACCCAGGAGCAAGAGCTAGCGCTTTTTTTCTTGGAAATGAGGTGGTATTGCTGTCTCCCCCTTACATAGAGCTCTGAAATTGTTTAACATTGTTGCAGTCAATGGTAGTTTCTTCAGCCTGTCTAACGTTGCATAATTGAGAGAAAAATCACATCTATAAACATTAAAGCTGTGCTGGTAAGCCTGCACATGAACACAGTCTACACTGTATTAGTATAAACTGTATTTTTCAGTTGTGAGTGTTATGGTTGAAGGTCTTAGTAATTTTTGTTATTCTCGGTGAATCGCCTCCTTGCCAGCTTATGCTGCTTTCTGTCTCAGCCTCCTCCATGTTCTCTCTGCAGCTGTTAGGGGGAGGGAGAGCTGCTGTGCTCACTATTGTTCCCAAAACAGATTTTTCTCCCTCTTACTTTACTTTTTTCTCGAGCCCCCATCGTCTTTACCTTTTAGGAAGTATTCTTGATTAACATGAAACAAAAAATGAGCTGTATTCTGCCTTGCGAGTACTTAGTGAGGTATTTGAAGTAGCATGTAGTCTGCAATCATGTTTGAAAAATAGTTGATTCCGTCTGAAAGAAGGGCATATAGAACCTCTAGAGACTTAAACCATTGCTTAAGACCATGTAATGATTGCTTTCTATTTCCAAAGTGTAGAATACCATGCTCTACCATTAGAGAACAGCAATTACATGTCTCTTCCCTACAAGAACTGAGCTGCTTAAAGGCTCTGCTTTACTCATGCAGACAGATATTGGATAAACTTAAGCAAATATTTATTTGTACGTTTTAAACTGTAACAGTGACATGTTGACAGACTGAGGGGAAAAAAGTGATATCCAGCTAGGTGGTAAGTCATTAACTTGCCCTGTGGCATAGCAGGAGTTCCTTTAGCTTGCTGGGCTCAGTCAGCTTCAACATGAGTGTTACTTCTGCTTTCTAATATTTTCTGACATTAATGTGTAGTGTTTGATTTGTTATTATGTCAACCTACATATGAGTTTGACATATAATAAGTACTTTTTTTGTCACACTTTTTAAATAACTTGTTTAAATAGCCTTAGCAACAGATGGCTTGGTTGACAGCATGAAGTAGTTGTTGGAACTGCAAAACCCACAGTACTTGGGTAATTCAACACATTTGATACTTTTATCTTATATCTTTTTACTTTGAGGTTTTTAAATATATAATTACCTGCTTAAAGCAACCTTGAGCGTTACATTTTGGGTTTGATTGCGTTTTGAAATTGTTCCTTTCTTAGTGCTGTATCAGATACGTTTTAAGGTTGCTCTGTGTTAATTAGGCCCCACTTCAGGCTGTCAAACTGCTATTGTTAAAGTATTACCACTCCCTCCACCCACATGATTTGCAGAGTAATACAGCATTACAAGCAGACTGGAAGTACAGTATAGCAAGATGAAGCAAGATGATTCCTGCCTTGGAATCTCATTCCTTATCCTCTGGATAGCCAGAAATTGTTAATACTTTTGATTTTTATTTTCAAATTAGCTTTCTAGCCAGTATATTTTCTTCAAACAAATTTAAAGTGTTTGTTTCAGTTAAAGGCAGCTATCAGTGAATGATTCGTGTTTGGTTTTAGTGTTTCCACATGTGACACCCAAAGGAATTAATGGCATAGACTTTAAAGGAGAGGCTATAACTTTCAAGGCAACTACTGCTGGAATCCTTGCTACACTCTCTCATTGTATTGAACTCATGGTAAAACGTGAAGAAAGCTGGCAAAAGAGGTTAGATAAGGTAAGATTGTTTTCCTTTTACTCGTGAAAAAAAAAATTTCTTTAACTTGAAATTTAAATTTCAAATAAACTGTTGTTAACTTTTTTTTATTCTAGATATTGTTTTTCTTTTTATATATAGCGTTTTGTTAATTTTAGATGTTTTCATTAATATTCCTATAAAAATGTTAAAAGCACTAAAGCCTCATGCTGATTGGTGGTATAGTAACATTATTCATCATAATCTCTCTTTTCCCAGCCCTTACTCAAATAGTAGTCCTATGTTTTTCATGTTCACAGAGAACCTGATACTATTCCATAGTAATAAGTGTATTGCTTGTAGCCTTCCAAAAAAGATGTAATTATCCATGCCTGCAATATAATATTGAAATCTCTGGAATGTTTCAGTTGTGGTAAGAGATGGTGACAGTACTGAGGAGAACCACTTCTAACTTCAACTGCCTCTTTAAGATATAATTGATTCATTTTCCTTAGGGAGACTAAAGTGATTAAGCCGTGGTATGTACCTAATTGGTTAGAATATCTGTTATTTTAGTGGCAATGATAATTCATGATAAGCTTACTCAACCACTATGGCAACTCAAACCATAGTGGTGTCTTCTCTCATTAGATGTGCTGGAGGCATGGGTAGATTGTACTTCAGGCTTTGATTTCCAGAATCCTGCAATCTCTGGCTGGTGTCCTGTGCAGTCCTCTAGCTGTTACTGTCTCATGTGTTTTATTCAATATGTTTCCATGTGGTCTATATCACACTACAAACCTTACTGCAAATGTTTTAATGGTATGCAGTTAAAAGGATGAGCTCAGTCAGAGTACATCTCTCTCTGAATCCTTGCCCTGGTCTCCTGGATTGTCTTTATCTGTATGTCAAAGACCCTGTCTAACCCTACTGCAAATTCTGTCAACACTTAATTTGTTGCAGGGTCATCTAGATAGTTGGAGGAATTACAGTAGACCCAGGACTTGAAGCTTGTTCACAGGATTAGTTTGGGTTGGATTAGAGACCTCAACAGTTCTCTTTCTCTCCAACCTCTTGCTTAAAGGAAGGGTAGTTTGAGACCAGACCAGGTTGCTGAAGGCCAAGTCAAGTCTGGTTTCAAATCGTCAAGGCTATAGGTTGCATAACTTTACTGGGCAGCCTGTTCTACTGCTCAGCTGTTGTTACTGTGAAGAAGTATCCAATTGGAGTAATTCTTACTCCAGTACATGCTTGCTGTTTTTCATCCTTCTGCTACAGACTACCATGAAGATCCTGGCTCAGCATCTTTTTGACTTTTTTGGAGGTATTGGAAGACTACTATTTAGTCCATCCACAAGAGCCACCTAATCCATGAGCTGAGCAAATACATTTCATTCTTGTTGATCAGACTTTGCTTAGCGCTTGGATGAAGTGAATTTTTCTTGTTGCTAGGTTAGTATATGTTAATACAGAATAATATGTTGCTAAAGAATTTGAATTCATTGAGATTATTTATCTGTCACATTTTTCTTCCGTGGACTAATTTTAAAGCACTTGTTTTTAGCTGTGAGCAGTTTAACAAATTCAAACCTGAATTTCACTTTAATTCTCAGATGACTAGTACCTCATACAGTCTAAGTAAATACCTTTTCAAGAGGTTCATGAGCTTCTTTGGACTTATTTTTCCAGAAATTAAGATAGCAAAGGCTTCTAAAACCTTGGAGATTTTCAGTTACTCTGCTTTGGTATGCTTGCAACTTCAAAAAGTTACATTTGTCAGTGAAATCTTCTGGGGTTTACAGCACATTGGTGGTGAAGTACTTGAATTATAATTTTGTTTTGTGTTCACCTACTAGCTTTTTGGAAAAGGATATTTTTATTGAATTAAATAATACACAATTGTGGTGGGCTAGCCTTGGCTAACAGACAAATACCTACACAACTGCTCACCACCCATGCAGCAGGATTAGGGAAGAATAAATAGGATGAGAAAAGCTCATGGTTCAAGAGACAGACAGACAAATTGCTCACTGTTTCTTGTCGTGGCAGAATGCACTTGACTTGAAGAAAACCAGTTTATTGCTGATTTCAAATAGATACAGTTAAAGGGAAACAAGAAAACAAACACTAAAACAACTTTCTGTTCCCGAGATCAACTTCACTCCTTTCCTGCAGGTCCCTGTAGCTACTACTTGCTAGGCCCAAGCAGTGTGGTGTAAGGAATAGAGGAGCTGCAAGACACTTCATCTCTGACGCTCTTCCCTTGTCACACTTTTTCCTGGCTCCAGCACAGGTCCTATCCATGAATGACAACCCTCTGGGGAAAAAAATCTTCTGCAGGAATGGGTGCTCTGTAGGACACGATTCTTTGGGGAAATGTCCCTCTGCTTTAACATGACGTCCTCCATGGGCGTCAGTGTTCTCTGCCCTGGAGCTGCTCCTCCTGCTCTTCTGGTCTTGCCATCCCCTCTGTTTCTCACCTTTATTCCCCTTTCCCCTCTCCCTGGGGTCATTTTTCTACTCTTAAATACGTTTTCAAAGAAGTGCCGCACGCGCAGTGGTTGAGCTCCATCATGCTGCAGTAGGTCTATTTTGGCACTGGCTAAGAACCACCTGATCTGATGTGGAGCCACCTCTGGGCCACTCATCGCAGGGGCAAGTCCTGCACTTCCCCATGACCAAAACCTTGATGCATACAGCCTTAAAGACAGCAGTTGCCACTATTCAGACTTCTGCTAACACTATTCCACTTCAGTTGTAGAACTGCTTTTGTTTTTCTTTCATCTTCTTGATTTAGTGGTTAAAGATGAGTTTATTACAGTCCTCTTCTGTGCACTGTCATCTGATAAATAGATGTGGGAGAAGAACAGTGTTGATCTTTGCATTTCTGGTTTTCTTGGACAGTCTGTAAAGTGCTCTGAAAAGAGAGTAAATATTGTGAGGTTATTAAGCTCAGAATACCTTTCTAAGGGAGATTAGAGGGGAAAAATACACAATTGAACTGCCATTTGTTTTCTAGCTGGGAAGGGTTTAAAGCTCTTAAATGGTCGATTCCCTGTTAAAGACCATCTAAAAGAGTTGAAAGGAGCAGTATCAAGTTTGCACTTTGCATGTCAGCAGATTTCACACCACTGGCTCTGCCCTGTTCAGGTTTGTTACTGTGGAGGTTTAGGCCAATATCCACCCAGTCGTAATATCACTCCCCATCCTAAACTGGACAGGAGAGGGAGAGAGAGAGAAATATAACAAACTGCTTGTGAGTTGAGACAAGGACGGAGAGATCACTCAGTAATTAACGTCACGGGCAAAACAGACTCAACTTAGGGAGAAAAAGGTTTGATTTATTAAAGAAACAATAAAAGCAGGGAGACAAGAAATAAAACTGTCTTAAAACACCTTCCCACACCCCTCCACTTCCCAGGACTCCTTTTCCTTTCCTCCCCAGCAGCACAGGGGATGAGGAATGGGGGTTGCAGTCTTTTCTTAAAATGGATAAAGGAAAGGATTTAATCTCTAGTATTTGGTAATTGTTTTGTTTGCAATAAAATCGTTATGTGATATAATGCTTTTCCTGTTGTCTTGACTACAGTGTTTCCTTTGATCTTAGTAATTGTAAGTGAGCAAACTTATCTTCTGAACAATCTTCTGAATTTTACCCGAGATTAATAGGTAGCTTATTTCATTCATTTTTTACAATTGTAACCTAAATATCTCATTAATCTTGGAGCTTTAATGCAGCAGTAACTTTTCTGCTGCAGAAACGATTTCCCAATTTCTGCCTTATTTAATGTTGTTAGCAAGAGGAGCCTTACAGCTTGGAGAGTTGTTTTTTGTCACCTGTGAATTATCATGGTTTTCAAGATTGAAGTACAGCATTTGGGTTGAGCAGGAGGAGGAGTTATGTTTTAGTGGGATTTTTTTGTTTGTTATTCAGTCCAAGTGTTCTGGTAAAACTTCCATCCTTTCTTTCAGTGACTTGTTTTCAATTCATGCTTTATGCATCTTCAGGCCTCTCCATTACTTTAAAAAATTATAAACATGCAAAATTTTGTGAACTGTTAAGTGTAGCAGTTATTGACTCTTTGTGATAGCTTCAGAAGAGAAAAGCTTATATTTACAGATAAAGACAACTCTGTCCTCATCTAGACTCTGTGTTTTTTCCCTAAGAATTGTCCTGTGTTAAGCTATACTGCTTTGTTTTACATCAGAACTGTTGCTTTGTTTTTCAAACTTTCTTTGGAAACAAGAAAATGTGTTTCAGGGTGAATTTTACCACCATATTCCCAGTTGGTAATCTCAGCTTTTCAGTATTTCTTAGGGGGTTTTACCCTGGAACTTTGAAGTTCAAATTTGGTTGCTGAATAATTATACTTCTGCCTCGAAGAAGTAGTTTCTGATGTCCGGTTGCCACCCTTAAGATTTAACTTTCTTCCACCTGGAGCGATTCTGAAAGGCAGCAGAGAAACATCTTGCATATGGAAGTGGAATTCTGCAAGAATTTCAGAAATACTTAGTTTTTTTTCACAGAATCACAGAATGGTAGGGATTCAAAGGCACCTCTAAAGATCATCTAGTCCAACCTTCCTGCTAAAGCAGGTTCACCTAGATCAGATCACACAGAAACATGTTTAAGCAGGTTTTGAAAAACTCCAGAGAAGGGAACTCC
This sequence comes from Urocolius indicus, assembly GCA_013401255.1. Taxonomy (NCBI): domain Eukaryota; kingdom Metazoa; phylum Chordata; class Aves; order Coliiformes; family Coliidae; genus Urocolius; species Urocolius indicus. The sequence continues at coordinate 57,866 of WBNH01012193.1, forward strand.
ACAACCTCCCTGGGCAGCCTGTGCCAGGGCTCCCTCACAGTAAAGAAGTATTTCCTTAAGTTTAAGTGGAACTTCTTGTGTTCCAGCTTTTGTCCATTTACCCCCAGTCCTACCACTGGACACTACAAAAAAAAAAAAAAAAAGAGTTGCCCCATCCCCTGGAGATATACCTTTTAAATAACTGCAAGTATTAATAAAGTCACCCCTCATGTCTCCTCCAGACTGAACAGCCCCAGATCCCACAGCCTTTCCTTACAGGAAAGGTGTTCCACTCCCCTGATCATCTTAGTGGCCCTGTGCTGGACTCTCTCCAGAAGTTCTGTGTCCCTCTTGAGCTGGGGAGCCGAAAACTGGACACAGGACGCAAGATGAGGCCTCACCAGGATAAAGCAGAGGGGGAGGAGAACCTCCCTCAATCATGCCATTAGCCGCCTTGGCCACAAGGGCACATTGCCGGCTCATGTTTAGTTTATTATCAATCAGGACTCCCAGGTCTCTCTCTGCAGAGCTGCTCTCCAACAGGTCAATCCCCAGCCTATACTGCTGCATGGGTTTCTTCTTTCTGAGGTGCAGGACTCTGCACTTGTCCTTGTTGAACCTCATAAGATTCGTCTCTGCCCAACTCTCAAGCTGGTCAAGATCCCGCTGAATGGCAGCACAGCCTGCTGGGGAATCAGCCAGTCCTCCCAGTTTAGTGTCATCAGGGAACTTTCTGAGGCTATACTCTGTCCACTCATCCTGGTCGCTGATGAAGACACTGAATAAGACTGACCCCAGAACCAACCCCTGTGGAACTCCACTGGCTACAGGCCTCCAACTTGGCTCCGTTGATCACCACCCTCTGGTCTCTGCCATTCAGCCAATTCTCAATCCACCTCACTGTCCACTCATCCAAGCCACACTGCCTGAGCTTTCTGATGAGGATGTTGTGGGAGACAGCGTCAAAAGCCTTGCTGAAGTCAAGGTCGATGACATCTACTGCTCTCCCTTCATCTAACCAGCCATCTATTTTCACTGAGAATATTTGTCAGCATGTAGCATTTGCAAAGGATGTATTAGACCAATTCTGGCATTACTACTTTCTTATTCACAATAGTCAACGATGCAGACATCAATGGCTCTATGACAGTCACATACCTGTTGTGGCAGAATGATGTCGTTAGTGTTTGCATGGAGCTCACAAAATGATTCATGTTGATTCTAAGCCAGCTAATTATAGATGCAAGCTTACATGCTGTGATTCATTAGTCTCTCACCACATTCAACAAGTTAGCTTTTTACTGGACTTAACTTTTCACACTTTGCTGCCCAAGCACCTGTGTTCAGGAGGTTTGTACAAACTGCCAGTCAGCTACCAAGTGTGACTGTCAGTGAATGATAAATAGCTATATTTAAACTAGATACTAGTTTTTACTTGCTGAGATAATTTCTTCCACATGACTTGAAGGTATCCTCAAGGTAGCTGGCTCCATAAGCTGTATGATGTACATGCATGTACAGGTTGTACACAGGCACATATAATACATGCATGCAAATAATTTCATAAAATGAGCAGCTTTGCAGTTGTTACTTGGAAGAAAACAATACAAGTCTTTCCATTTATTGGTATGTTCACTATTGTTAGTCAGTTCATTCTCACTGCATCAGATGATTCTGTAATTTTACAGGAGGTAGAGAAAAGGCGAAGAACTGAAGAAGCGTACAAAAATGCTGTGACAGAACTCAAGAAAAAGTCTCACTTTGGAGGGCCTGATTACGAGGTACCAATTCTGCCTTTGAAATTTTTAAAAGTGCTATGACTTTTAAAGGTTTGGCTTATGTATGTGTGTTCATGACTCTCTTGTTTGTCCACCTTTGAAACTGAAACTATATGAAGAATCTCAGTTGTTAATTTTTCTGAGGATGGAAGTCTGTCTTTACCTCAGGCTTCTATGTCCTGCTTTAGCCTGAAGCAATTTGCTTACAGACACTTCTACTGATTTATTTTATTTGCTTTTCTTGTGCATTTGATACAGCTTATGCGATAGTTTTGTGTTTTCCATTTTTTTAACGATTCAACTGTATAGATACATAAAGCAAATATGAAAACCTTTACTGCAGAGGCAGTCCTGGAATCTGAAGTTTAACTGGAAATGTTTTTTAAATTGTCACTGCCAGCTTGAAATTTCATGTTGGTTCCTTTCATTAGTTTACGTAATTTTTAAGAACTTGGACCTCTCTTATACACCAGTTAAACACATTTGTACTTACAAATCATAGCCTGAGAAATAGTACTAATATGGTACAATATTTATAGGTTGCTTGGGCTTAGGTTCTTTGTTGTGACTGAGGTATGCGCTGTAAAAGAAGAAAATGGATAGGAAGTTGAACTTTTGTCTGCTTTGTTATGAACCCTGCTACTTCTCCCAGGTGTTGCTGTTTTAAAGTAATTTTTTGAAATTTGCTGGATAAGCTTGTTTTACAGTACCGTAAAAGCAGGAAACCTAATTTTCTTTTACTCAGTAGATTAGAGTTTCTAATAGTTGACCCAGTTCTGCAGGCTGTTTAGTGTTAAACTGTTCTTTCTGAGAATTTTCAGTAGAGATTCCCAGAACTTTATTTTCCCTTGTAATGTTTTGAGCACATACCTGAAATTTACCTAAGGCACTAGAATACTTGGAAGGAGTGTAACTAAACAATTGTGTTAGTATGTGTACTTTACTGACACACTGTAAACATTTTTAATAGAGTATACATGTTAATTAAAATGTAATTCTGGTGTCATATTGACACTATTACTCAGTTTCCTGGGTATTTTTTCTTCTCTGTACAATTATCCCTAATTTGTAGTTAGAGGGAGTTACTTCCTGTAATAGGTTAGGTTTTCAGAGGAACCGTAGTCTAAGAACATTGGTGAAAATATTTGATGTCTACAGAAGAAAATTGCTTCCACAAATTGCATGCATAGTAGACAAATACATATTTGTAATACCAAAGTGAATCTCTGTTTTTGAACTAGCTTTGTTTCTTATCCTTTCCTGTAGGAGGGTCCTAACAGTCTGATAAATGAAGAAGAATTTTTTGATGCTGTTGAAGCTGCTCTTGATAGACAGGATAAAATGGAAGAACAGGTATTGATACCTAAAAAATGTCTTAACAGTGGGCGTTTCATGGGATATCACTGTTACTTAAGCTCAGTCCTGGGGTACTTTTCCCAGAGCTCTAGATTTTGTCCTGATACTGATAAGGACAATTAACTTCAGCAACGTTTTATCTGTAAGATATTAATACTGATTTTGAGAAAATGACTTCACAGTTTACATAAAAAAGGATAGTGCAAGTGCTAAGCTAATTGAATTTCTGTATTTTTTAATTCCTAAATAAATGTTCTGCATAAAACCTTTCTTTGTGTGAAGGCGATGCCCTGTTCAAATAAGAATATCGAACACTGCATCTATTTCTCAAAACCCAGTTATTGTTTGAAAGTTGGTGTTTGGTTTTGTGCAAAAATTCTGAGGCTCTGACTGCTTCTCTGACTCATTTCTTTAATAGACTTCCGTGATAAGGAACAAAAAGGGTTAAGGTGCAGGTGAGGAAATACTAAAAAAAAAAGAACGTACAGCAGTATGTAAGAGGGAGTAGCCAAGTGGTGCATCCTTTGTCTTACGGTTTGTGAATATAGTGAATGCAATGACTTTATTAAGAATTAAAAGGCTTTCTAGTGTGCATATAGCACTCAACAGAGTTTGCATATGTTGCAATCTCTTAGCAGTGAGTAAAAATTTTAAGTGACTGTTACACCACTATGTATATCCTGAATGCTGCCGCTCTATTTTTCTTAACCCAGAAGAACACTTCGAAGTACAGAAAAATTCAGTCTTCAGTTCTATTAATTTGCTGAGAATTTCAGCAGGATGGCAGTTTCATGCCTGTCATGTACAGCGTTAATTGTTGTAGTCTCCATGTAAATTGAGAACAACTCATTCTGTTTCATAGCCCACCCAGTAGTATGTGACTACTAGTAATTAAATCTATTTTGTTGCAGTCTCAAAGTGAAAAGGTTAGATTACACTGGCCAACATCCTTACCTTCTGGAGATGCTTATTCTGCTGTGGGGACTCATCGATTTGTCCAAAAGGTAAGCTATTCCATATGATCTCCTCCAAACAATGGGCTGACCTATGATATTTCTATATAAGGTATTGTATTGGTAGATGAGAAATTTTTTTTTTAGGTGTTTCTAGTAACTTTCAAAGGTTTAGTCATGTTCACATGAAGTAGCTGGAATTGGGAAAGGACTGTTTTCTGTCTTGGCTTGAAAAAAATACTGATTTCAGTAATCTATTTATAATGCTTTTGGAAATATAAAGGAAATACAAAGGAAAATCCCAACATGCTAACCTTATTGTTTTTCAGATAACTTCACCAAAGTCCATTTAATTGGTTTCATTGGGAAAAAAAAAAATCCAGCCACTTGTATCAGGATCAGTTGACTTTTTTTTAATGTTACTGGAAACATTACGCCCCTTTCAGGGCTACACTGGGAGCATAATACATAATAGGTGCATGAAATCAGCATTTGCTGCTGTGCTTGCTGCTTACGGTGCTTTTGTTTTCCTTTTCTTCATTATCTTGTGCTTGCAAGTTGGTACTGAATGCTCAGTTGTGCCTTTGTTCTGATTACTTGGTTTTTTCTTTGTCTGTCTCTGGTAGCCCTATAGTCGCTCTTCCTCCATGTCTTCCATTGATCTAGTCAGTGCCTCTGATGATGTTCACAGATTCAGCGCCCAGGTACTGTATTGATGTGTAGAGTGCGGGTTGCGTATCTCTGCTGTATTTCATCCTTTTCTCTAGAACCTGGGATTTTTGTTACATAAGTCACTGCTTGCTTTAAACTAGTACGTTGAGACAAACAAAGGAGTTCTCTATTCCTGTACTAAATGGTTGTCTTTTTACATCGAGCTTGCATGCATATCACTTGTGCAGAGGCCTAAGTCTCGTTGAAATGGTTGGACTAAATTCAATAGCTCTGCATTTTGGAAATTTTGCATTTCTCTTTATAATAAAAGTAAAATAACATGTGTTTTCTGTGGGGTGGAGATGGTCTTTGCTTCAAATGGTATAGTTTTTCTTGCTTTTAAATCAAAGTTCAATTTTTTTTCTTGTCTTTAACATTTGTTTGCAATGGCATTAAGGCACGAAATGTTAGGGTTCACTGTTACAGCTTTTTACCTCTATATCTAGTTTTATTATCGAAAGGTCATAAAGTATGTTGACAAATGAGATTGAGGGTATTTTCAATATATTCACTTATCCTTCGGAAAATAAGTCTGACATTCTGAGTATGTCAGAGTAGCCATAGTGATGTAGTCCAGTAATGTACAAAATTACTCATGCTGCTTGCTCTGAAGATCGTAGTTTAGAGTTGAATTAGATAGGTGAGTTTCATGTCTTTTCTCTTCAATCTCAAAAAAGTTGTTCAGACATGGCATTCATGCCACTAGATTCCTTCTGCTGCCGTCCCTATGTGAGTCTACATATGAAGTTTCCTTCTGGGATCTGTTATTTTGGAGTATTTTTGTAATTATTAAGTAATGCTGTAAACAATCTGCTTTTTCAAATAGAAGGAACAGGTTTTCTTGCGATAAACAGAGCCTGGAGTCGTACCATCTGCAGACATTACTGCTAGCTTTATGAGCAAGACACTAACAATTGAAATTCCAACACTTGCTGTCAATTTTGCAGTCTGTTAATTTACAATGTTCAAACTTATCACAAGGGTAAAACAAGGGTCATAAGCTCATCTACTTACTGGTACTCCAAGTGATCAAGTTAGTTTTTCAACTTGTTTTTACTTTGGGAGGAGGGGAGGAGTCAAGTAATAGCAAGCAAGTTTGATTCCAGCCATAGGAACTAGTTGTCTGTCAAGCTATAGGTGCGTGGGCAGTTCAACTTAAGGGAAACTCATAGCTGCTAAACCATGCAGACCTCCTCCCTTTCACGTCTTTTATGCCTGAGATCTGTGCATTCGTATGATAAACCTGCATGTAAGAGCACTACTGCTGCTGAAAAACTTAAAAATTGAAAACACATCCCAGGTGAACTGGCTCTTTGACACGGTAACACAAATTGAGGTTAAGAATTGAAATCAAATGAGCTGGAGTCCAATTGCTCTTCTCACCTGATGAATGGATTATACTACATGGAAGTTACTACTGAGTGCCTTTGAATGCAGTGTTAAATTAATGGACTCACTGTAGAAAGGATGATCCTAACTTAAAAGGAAACTACTCTCCCCACACACACTCCCTGCTCTGCTCCACCCCCAGTATTGTCTCTAGAACAAATTTTTGCAAGATGGAGTTAGTCCACCTGCTCTGTAGCTTCATTGCTACTGAATCAAGCAGATGAAAGACAATTGAGAGCATGAAGAGAAAAGCAACGCACCTTCTTTTAGTGGCAACCTGCTCTGGACCTTATGAGGTTAGCCTCTGTTCCTGGGCTGTGGATTTTGCTTTTGGAAAGGAAAGCTAAATATCTTGATTCTGAATAAATATGACTTATTTCTAGATTTTGTTCATATGAAAGGAACTTTAGTATCAGTAAATGATCAAGTACAAACTTGAAGCCTTGTTTTTAAGATTGTAACGTCTTAAGTGTATATTCTGATGGTATCTGGTTCTTCAATGTGCTTCTAGAAAGGCACTGATTTTTGTCTCTGCCAGTTGAGTGGGAGGTTGTGGGCTTAAAATACTATATGTAGGTATTTTGCAGATCAACTCCTCTTAAAGGACTGCAGATTTTGAAATAGATTGAGCTGTTTTAGAGGCCTGTAAAGTGAAGGACTACCCACTTAATCTTCAGGCTAAGGCTGCATTGCATATAGGCTACACGTATTTTGCAAGCATTCCTGTAGCCTGATAGGAGCCCGAAGGTAATAGTCTGGCTTCTCTTGTGGGAAAGAAGCTGTGAATCTTGACCCTGTGCCTCTGACACAGGCACAAGTTGGCAGAAAGTGACCAACGCTTTCATTAGATACAGCTGGGACAGGTAGTATGCACAAGGCAGTTGTAGGTGACGCAGAAGTCAGAAACTGTTTAGATTGCACTCCTGTGGATGCCGCCTCCTCTCTTTCCTTGCTATTCCACTTATCCCTCAGAATTTCATGTAAAGCAAAAAATCAGTAGACCACAGAACAAACATATAAAAGCTAGTTCTGTCCTTACTAGATTAGGAGCTAGGGTACAAGACATAGGGACCTGGAGTGTTGCAAGTGGATGTTGGGAGCATGATGAGAATTCATTTCTGAAAGAAAAGTTGAACTAGTAAATTGAGTATTTAAACTGCCCATATTATTTTCCAGTTTGGATTGTGCTGTCATTGTTTCAATGTAAAAATAAAATAAAACAGCAGGATCTTTTGAAGGAAACCTAATAGTAACTAGGAAGAAATGATGGCCTTTCTAAAAGCAGAAACTCAAATCTTGTAGGTATTTTTAGTTCATTATAATTAAGAAACAGAACAAAACCCAGAGAAAACTCCAAAAACTAGACTGGAAACTTCTCTTTCTGTAGACAAGCCTTTAGTTAGAATAAGATAAATGGATTTTTGATGTTGTACTTGGAAGTTTTTGACTTAATTTAGTTAACTTTCTTCCTGGTCTTAAGTGTAATGTCCACTTTAAAAGTTAATAACATATTTCAATTCTGTATCATGTCAGTAAAAAGATCTTTAAGTATTCTTTCATTCTACTTTCTACTTGTTGTACTACTTACTCAAATATGTTCTAAATTGTATTTTATGTGCACACTGGGCTTCATATTTTTGTGAGTTGTGCAAAACCGTGCATGAGTTCAGACTCTTAATCTTGTGATTGTGCACTCTTTAGAGTAATCTCTGCATTGGTCAAGTAACTAACCCTTGGTTTTAGTGCTTTTCCTTAAAAAAAAAGAACCAAACTATGTCTAGTAGCTCACTAAAACAGTGTAAATTGCATGGACTTAATTGCTATGACAAGTTTTAGTAGTTGCCTACCTTTTTGAGTGGAAAAAAGTTACTTGTTTCCAGTGCTTGTAAATATTATGCAGTAATGGATAATCTTATATTACTGCTTCTCTTTTTGAGAGTGGGATTTATAAAGGGACGGGCAACCAAAGAAACAGAGTAAAATTGTAGATTTAAGGTAAAAATCCACTTCCTGTCCCAGCACCCGTTTTCATGCACGTTTTGCGGAATAAAAAAAGAGGTATTCACATAGCTTGAAAAAAAGTATCAAATGTTTGGCCTTTGAAAGAGCACACAGCTGTCTAGCTAAATAGTTTTGAATTAGTATTTTGTAGTAGTAAAGTCTCTATGTCATCATAATTTTTTTGAGTGTAAACATTTATTTTCTTCTTTTTTTCTAGCTGACAGCTGTGCAAAGATGCCAAAAAAAGAGTAGGCATGCTCTGTTCATGGCTTTCCTTCACTGCTCTTCCAATATGACTTTCTGTATGCATTCCTTTCTTTTAGACATGGTCTTTCTTCCTCCCTGTACTCCCACCTTTCTTCAGCTTTTTAAATGCTCTTCAATGAATATCTTGCAGTGCATTGTAGTTCTGTTTAGATATACCTGGAGTAAGTTCCTATATGCTGACATAAAACCTTCTTAGGTAGAAGTAGTGAGTTTTGACAGTATAGAGGTTCAAAGAAAGTATAGGAAGTACCCATAGAGAATGAAGTTGGAAGATGAATCCAGATTTGGGGTTTGTTTCTGAAGACCAGAATTATCTGCTTGTTTTTAACCTGTAATAGAAAGCTCGGTTGTTCAAATTCAGCTTCTGCGTGGGATCTGAAGTACTGACTTGTGGCTTCCAATACTGCACAATCTCTGCCCAGGAACACAGAAGGAATGTGTTAAAAATATGGGTTGGTGTTTGTTTTGTTATGTTTTTTTCCTTTAAAGGTGGAAGAAATGGTACAAAACCACATGACATACTCCTTGCAAGATGTAGGAGGAGATGCCAACTGGCAGCTAGTCGTAGAAGAAGGAGAAATGAAGGTAACATTTGGCATTACATTTAATTGATTTGAGATAATACTCTGTAATGACAGATAATTTCAGTATCTTTCAGTGGTCTTAGCAGCATTAGGTTTACGGTTGGACTTGATCTTAAGTGTCTTCTCCAACTTAAATGATTCTGTCATTATCTGGGAACACTATCACTCAGCAAGTTATGCTGTTAAAACTTCTCTCTGAGAATAGCATTAAGACAGAAGCCCACAAGAGCTGTGGCTTCTAATAGTTTTGTTTACCTCAGGAGTTACATCGGATTTTGTATAGCTTTTTCCTTGCTGAATGTCTTTGCATTGTCCCTTACTTAAAACTTGGTATCAAAATGATGTGCAAATTCAATGTACGAAAATGTTAGCGTAGCAAGTTACTGCGACTGCTCTACTGTGCTTGTATGGATCCTTGTATGTAGTGATAAATAACATAGCTGAATCACATCTGGAGCAAAGACTGTTAAAACACTGGTATTTTAATGTCAATTGGTATGTAACAGCGTCTGCTTTGCTAGTTACCAGAGAACACTGACATGGCAAATCACTGATGTGTTGATCACGTAGGAAGGTGACAGGTTTTTAAAACTGATTAATTCTTTAGTAATTGAAAAGTGAAGTTTTCACAATTTCTGTTCTGTTTTTCTTACTTTGTAATTGGCAAATAGGTATACAGAAGAGAAGTGGAAGAGAATGGAATAGTTTTAGATCCTTTGAAAGCAACCCATGCTGTTAAAGGAGTAACAGGTCATGAAGTTTGCCATTACTTCTGGAATGTCGATGTTCGTAATGACTGGGAAAGTAAGGAAATGACTCTTAAGCTTTCCATGTTTAAGAGCAAGGATATTTTTTATAATACTAACCTAATATCTGTGCTTGTTTACTGATGGATTTTATGTTTGTTTTCCTCCCCTTCCTCTTTAGCAACAATTGAAAATTTCCATGTGGTGGAAAATTTAGCTGACAATGCAATCATCATTTACCAGACACATAAGGTAATAATATTTCAGCTGTGTGCGTGCCTTATCGAGACAGTCTGGGGCTTTTGTATTCTAATCGTATTCTGAATACTTTAATAGCTTAACAACTTAAAATAGTCTTCAGAACAACACTTGAGAATAAGTTCTCTATTGAGCTGCAACTTTGTTAATTTTTCAAACTTGTCTTGATAATGTAATTGGTTGTGCATGTGTCTGATAGAGCTTGTAGTAACACGTATCACTGCCAGCAAGGCAGGAGTCATCTAAAGCAAACAGAAGCAGTAAATCAGCTGTGACTACAAGGAAGAAACCTATCCCACTGTATCATATGTTTTGTTGACCACAGCTATTTGACAGACAAATTTGCATTATGAGATAGAATAATTGCTGGTACAGCATTTGTTTGTGTAACTCCATGTTACACATTATGTTCCACTCCCACCTCTCCGCCCCAACCCAGTTTTGGTGTAAATTTACAAAAATATTTATTTGAATAATTACTCAGCAGCTGTAACTTGTAAGTTCAAGACAATGGAAATAAAGGGTACAGGTTCATCTTTAATCTCGCTTGATTCCAGGTATTTCTACTCTCTGATATAAAAACGTATTTAGTTTTAGCAATTTTACCAGTAGTGTGCTCACTTTAAACTTACGATTTGAAGACAATCTGTGTCAACTCCACAGTGCTGTGGTAGAAGACAGACTTTTTTCCTCCTATTGAGTGTCAGGAAAATGGCTTTTACTTATTATTTTATCAGCCATTTTGCTTCTGACGCTTTCTCTTAGATAACACCAGTTTACCATGTCTGTCTTACTGAAGTAGCAGCTTTTGAAAACCATGTTTAAGTATTTCGTGCCCTTTCTTTCTGGAGACATAAGTATGTGTGCATACATCTATTTATACTTAACCACTAGTTCAGTTTGTAGCTTACAAGTATGAACTAAAATGTAAACCTAAGGTTTCGGGAACAGATGGGGAACTGCTGCTTCTTCTTTGTCTGTTGAAAAAGTCATTGCAGCTTGGGTTTCTGCATTTCAAAGGCCTTAAACTTTTGCCCAAAATCTTTTTAAATGGAGCATAGCCAAATGAACTGTTAGGCATCTGTAAAACAGCTACATTCTGTTTCAGTTCAGAGAATGAAACTACTAACTTGAAGAAACTTTCAATCAAATAACATGACAGCTAGTTTGCCCTGCTTGTTTTTTCCTTTATCTAAGGATAGTAAGTACTGCATTTGCAAAACTGGAACAGTTTATGTTCACATGTTTCTCCACAGAGGGTGTGGCCAGCTTCTCAAAGGGATGTGCTGTATTTGTCAGCCATCAGAAAGATACCAGCATTCAGTGAAAATGATCCTGAAACGTGGATTGTGTGCAATTTCTCTGTGGAACATGACAGTGCTCCTGTGAGTATTATTTTCATTCTATCAAGTTCTGCTTTTAAGGTAACATCTTGCTGTTACATGGTATTGTGCGTGAAGTACTAAGTGTGAGGGAGGTGGGGAGGTTTATGCAAAAAATACAGTTTGTTGGAGCCAGCTGATACTGTGACCTGATGAAAGCATTCTGAGCCAAAAGTTTTCTCACCTTACCTCAACAATTGGCAGATCTCAGGTGTTGCAGCAGCGTGGAAGCAAGATTTCTGGAGCATTTTAAAGAATTGAGGTTATTTGGGATGGAGTCAAAGCAATAACTTTTCATGATTGTCAGATACAGCAGTAGGCTTGTGTAACTGTAGATACGGTGTCTGTTAAACCTCTATCTGACACAGTTCTGTCTTGTTTCTGTCAGAAAGTAGCCATTATTGTTTTCTGGTGAGAGTAATTCTGTGCCGATTGCTGTGACATAGTCTGCTTACAAGGGAAGAGTTACTAACTGAAATTTGTAAATGTTGATGCATTACTCTTTAACTGTTCTTTTACTCATTTGTTAACAGTAATTGAAGTAATTCACTTGTAATAGATACTAATCAAGCGGAAACCTGAGATTCAGGCATTTCAGTATAACCTTTTCCATGTTCACTGTGTGACTTTCATTTAACTCACATTCATGTTCCACCCAAGTGGTGCTAGAATGCAGGCTTTCAGAAACACAGCTTCTGTCATGTCCTAGACTTCACAGTAAGTTAACACGTGAGCAGGTCTAGTATGCTGAAACAAATTGAGGCTTTGGTTAGAGGCTTACAAATATTTCTTTTTTTGGCAGCTGAACAATCGCTGTGTCCGTGCCAAAATAAATATTGCTATGATTTGTCAGACCTTAGTAAGCCCACCAGAGGGGAACAAGGAAATAAGCAGGGAAAACATCCTATGCAAGATTACATATGTAGCTAATGGTAAGTCTCAAATTTGTTACTAACATTCATGATATATGCTAATTCTGGCAATCTGAATACAGGCAAAAAAATGCCTGATGTAGTTTTCTGTTAAATTTGTATGTAGGATCACACTTGTGGTCTTTGTGCTTAAAAAGACTCAAATCACTGTGCTGCATGAATCAGTGAATGGGATCATTCTTTCTCTGGCATTCTGGGAGAAATAAATGGAAGTGGTGTGTAGCTCAGTCCTAAGTACAGGACTTTGGAGTAGAGGAGGGCAGGCAGAGAAGTGCCTGCTACTGGGATGACTTGGCATAGCTTTTAGTTTTAGTAATAGTATATTTTTTTCATGCATTGCTGTAATGGATTTTTTCCCCTCAGTTCATCTTGTTAAATTGAAAAGCTGCTGATGGTAAAGATAAGAGTTCTTACCCTCAGTGTTGAGAAGCAAATACACTTTGTACGAGGCTGTTTGCAAGCTGTATCATCCAATCTACTGAGCATAATCCTTTCCTGTTACTTCAGAAAGTGGCAGGAATAACAAGCCTTAATTTTTGTCTTTAGCCTTTTAGCAGATTTGCTGTATTTCAATGTCTGTCTTCCTGTCTACTTTTAGTGAACCCAGGGGGATGGGCGCCGGCGTCAGTGTTACGGGCAGTGGCAAAACGAGAATATCCAAAATTCTTGAAGCGTTTCACATCATACGTGCAAGAGAAAACAGCAGGAAAGCCTATTTTATTCTAGTATTAGCAGGTATACTTCCATTTTTTTTTTCACTCTTGACTCACTGTTGTAAATTTCAGGCCAAGCAGAAGTATGCAATCTAGAAATGTCATGATTAGCATGAAGTCAGTGCTTAGTTTTATATGTATGAAATGTACCTTTTTAAACATTCATGTAATTTCTGCATATATTAGCAAGAAAAATAAGGTTTGCACAAGTTACCAAGTATTAGTTTTTATTAAACTTTTATTAGCTTGTCTTGAAAGTTTTTGCATAATGTCTGTTTCACATGCAAGTATAAAAGAATGAAGCATTGTTCCTTTCTCAGCTGACATGGGCATTTGTCATTTAGAGTGCAAAATGTAAAGAGTGTAACGGATACATACTGAAGTTTTTCTAGACCCTCATGAGGTTTTGATATCTTAAGTTACAGTTATAGTTGTATATTTGATGGAATAATTCAAAGATGAAAGTATTATTTTTATATTGACAGAACAGTTTTCTTCTAGGATTTTTATTAATGGCACTTCACTGACAGACCAGTGTCAGTTACTGGAGTATTTAAAAGACTGTGACTTAAATTTTTAGCCTTATTAAGAGACTAAGAAAGAAAAAGGATTTACAGATAACTTTCTGAAGGCAACGGCTATATTTTAATGGTATGGGTCATTGGGCTAATCTAAAATGATTCTAACATTTAAAAGATGATGTGGCATTAGAAGAGGATTTATTGATCACTTTTCAGGATGTCTGAATCTGTCAGACATATAATCCTTAGTGCTAAATAAGGCTTAGCTTAACTTTTGTTAGTGTGGAGTTTTGCTATATACATTTTGTGTAACTATAGTGACAAAGCATAGGATTCCACGCGGCAGTTCTACTATTACAGCATAATCTGAAAATGAGTTTTGCAGCTGTTTTTCTATGTGTGACATAGGCTAACACCCTGTTTTGGGGTTCTGTTTATCATGTCAGACTCCAAAGATCTTAGTCATTTCATCTTTCTGTAACAGGTAGCCCCACAGTGATTCACATTTTTAATTGGATATCATTAGAGAACTAGTGTAGGTGAACCATTAAAAACTTGCCTGTCGTGAGCCAACAGTTTCAACATGATCATAACAGTGCTGATACTATTTAAAGTGTTCAACAAGTTTTGTTTTCCTATTAGTGTCCAAACTTTTCAGTGGCATATTTTTGTTTTTGCTATCCTGCAGCAACTGGAACAAGACTGGGTGAGCATTCCACGTTGGAGAAGTGACCACACATAGAGCACTCCGTGGTGTGGAACAAAGGATCTACAGTCTTTTTATGGCCGAAGTTCTAGGCTTCGCATCCTGAAGTGAAGAAGCGTTTCAACACCATGTGGCTGAATATTTAACACTAGTTCTCTCCTGCTAACTTTTCTTGCTGAATCGGTGTGTAACTATAAATACATGTATTGATAACATGTATATGGCTCTATTTTTATTTGCTTGCTTTAGAAGAGGAAGAACTTGTACAACTTTGAGTCACCAATGTGAGTTACTGCTTTAACAAGTTGCAGAATGTCACTGTCAGCCTTCCTAAGATACACAGTTTTTGTGCATGTCAAAAAAGCACAAAAGACAAATGCACATATGGCATACTGTATGTGCTTTATATGCACAAAAATCTTATGTGGCATTTTAGGGGGGCAGGGAGGGAGGGAGGTGACTTATTGCCAGGTTTTGTTTTGCTTTGTATAATCATAGTTCATTGCTGCTGGTTTCTATAATGAATCATCTTGTTACATAAAATGTCATTTAATAACTGAGGGCTGTCAATATCCTTATGACTTTGCCTTTTCTATTGTCTTACTCTTATGACGATCTTTGGTTCTGAAGGAGTAAGAGTGTGAAAAGCTTTATTTTTTTCCAGATACCTTTATATTTCTATTGTATTTTTAGTTATGTAATATGTGCTACAGAATTTTTGTCATTAAACATGATCCAGAAACATCTAGGAAGATTCTGTATGAGAGGGCAAGAGACTGCCTTGAAAGCTGGAAGTCATCTGTCCATGCTAAATGTGGACTGCTTTCTTGCATGAGATATACAGGGCTTTCCAGAAGCTGTGAGAAGGTACACTGTAATATTTATTTGAACTACATAAGACAACATTCCCTGTCTAGAGTGAGGACGAGTACATTCTTTTCAGATCCTGCATGTATTTTCCTCATCTTAATGAAGCCATGCTTTGAGGTTCACGTAGAAAATTATTTGCCTCTTGATGAAAAACCCACCAGAGCTGTAAGGACGTGTTAGCTCTTACCGGAAAGTTCCCTTTAGTTGCTATGGGAAGTTAAGTGTCAGTTATTTGCCTGCCTTTGATTCTGGAGAGAAGGTCATGAGGAGAGGACTACGGCAGACTGTTTCTGACTTTTGAAGTCTTGTATCTGTAGCTTCCATAGTTGGAAGCTCTTCAGAGACTGCTCGGTGTTTCGCTAACTTGCGTTATCTCGAGGGGAAAAAAGTTTCAGATATATTTTTTTCAAAAGAAAGGTGAAAGTCTTATTTGGTAATAGTACAGTAGGTGCCTGAAAATAAATATGATATAGTAACTTAATGAGGAGTTGGTAAGTGATTAAATGTGATCTGCATAGTGTTGAAAAAGTTTGTGTTCATCTTCTCTAGAGATGAAGTTGTACATAAGACACAATTACACATGCATGCAGATTTCATGGTCCATAACTCTCTTTATTTGCCTTTCTCTAACAGTGTGCATGGAATATGCCTTATTACAGAGTTATTCTGTTAATTTGAATATGTAGAAAAGTGCCTATATGGTAATGCTAGTGAGGCAAATAAGATGAAAATTTGTACATGTTTACTATATCAACAGTGAGCATTTTGTATAGAGATATTTAAAAAAAAAAAAAAAGAATCTTATACCTCAAATGTACTTCCATCTTTTTACAATCAACAAAGTAATGGTTCATTCCACCATAGCCACTG
This sequence comes from Urocolius indicus, assembly GCA_013401255.1. Lineage (NCBI taxonomy): Eukaryota > Metazoa > Chordata > Aves > Coliiformes > Coliidae > Urocolius > Urocolius indicus. Next base: position 73,882 of record WBNH01012193.1, read on the forward strand.
ACGGGAACTTTTAAAACAAGTCCAAAATGCAGAGTTTTAACTCCTTATTTGCCATTTCTGGTAACTTGGAACCTGGGCAAGTTTATTAATATAATTGGATAGCTTTATTTTACAAAGGTATGGAAAGTTTACAAAGCAGTATATAAACTTATATCTTCGGTTGCATTTGCACTAAATGTGATGTACTTTTGCGGTTTATTGTGTAAATAAAATTACACTACAGATATGATTTGTAAAGAATACGTTTTACTTTTGGATAAAGGCGCTGGTACTTCACTGCAGCTAGCCCTGCCCAATCGGAGCCATAAGAGGCTTCTTACGGAATGTGGAAGGAGTTGCAAAACGGAGAGATCGGTATTACTTGACGTTGTGAACAGACAAAAAAAAAAAGGGCAGTTCTCTGTAGACCTCTCAGATTGTCCGTGTGCAAAGGAGCCATTAGATCCTTTCTTCTGGTCTTCTTGCTTTTGTGGTTCTATAAAATTTTGCCCTGTCTCTTGATCCCATCCCTCTTTTCAGTCACTGCCATGTATCCTGTGCTCCGAGTTCCCTTCTCCCTGTTAGTGGATGGGTAGTATTTATGCAGCTATGGTGGTCTTTGCAGAAGCAGCTCTTGACTGTAGAACGAATGTTTTTATAAACTGAACCAATTTGGAGGGCTGAGAATGCAGCAGTCTTCTCCATCGGGTACCATTCTCTGAATATCTGCACCTGTTTAGAGAATTTGGACTTTGCTAAACTAGTTCTGAAGGAAACTACTTGACAGAACTTCCAATGGGGATGAGGATAAGATGGCCACTGTTATCCTGTCTGAGAACCTGGACGTCTTATTTTGACGCATTTATCTGTGAAAAACATGATGCACTTTAAAAAAGAAAAAAGAAAAAAAAAAAACCAAACCACAACCTTTTACTAAATTGGGCTGAGCTGGTTTTTCTGAAGTTGTGCAGACTCTCTTTAATCAGATTGTCCACCTGTATTTTTGTCAAGTTGTACAGATAATGCTGTATTTGAATTGCTGATGTTCATCTACAGACTTAAAACATGAATCATATTTTTGAGTACCTTGAGTGTGTAGAGTGTAACTGTTTGTTCTATCATAGCTTTATGATCCTAATGATAAGTTTTAAAAATTTAAAGTTGGCTCTTCCATGTTACAATCAAAAATTTAAAACCAGTATTTAAAAGTGAAATATTAAAAATTATGAAGAAAAATCCTGGTCTGTAGTTATTTTTAACTTTTCGTTGCTTTGGAGAAACTTTTACCTTCCCCACCAACTTTTAGGTCGTGGATGAAACTACCGTATTATGGTTTACCAGGAAAGCAGTTGGGGTTTGTGTTACTGAGGTTAAAAGTTGAATGCCTCACTTAGTTCGTACATCCAAAAGCTCATTTTGAGCTTAGCACATCAGAGGCACGTTAAAAGATGTTCCTGTACAGTATGGTCTTAATATAGAGCATTCCCAAAGCACTTGGCTGCCCTCTTTGTTTGTGCAGAATTAGCAAGGTTATGGAAGTTTCCGTGGCAGGAACAGACACCCAGGACTGAGGAGTGCCTGAGGATAAACTCGTGGCCTTTTCTGGAGTGTGAAGGATTTTTTAAGAACTGAGATGAATTTCTGTAGAGCAGTTTTTTCTTTGGTGGCCAGTGGATCGGCAACAATCCTACTTTTATTCACTATGCAGGGATTTCTGCTTTCTATACAGCCATCGTTGAAGTTGTAGAAACCTCTTCAAGTGTGCAAGACCAGAGAAACAGTTGGATATACCAGAAGGCAGTATTTGCACATAGAGGAAATATTAAGCTCAGCTGCATCAGGCCTTGGGTAGCACATTGCAACAGATGCAGAGTCCCGAGGTAAGACTTGCCCTTGAAGAACACAGCTCTTTTAGCTGGCTGAAATAAATCCTTCCAAATAAAACGAGGAATACAGTCAACATCTTGGTCCCCTCAAGTTATGTGTGCAATTCTAAATAAAATATATGCTCTCCGGAAAGAAGATTGGGGCATTTCCATAGCTGTCAGTGTTAACTGTGCAGCATCCTTTGGCCCTAGGTACAACGAGTGAGGGCCAGTCAGGGTTATGCCGTGCAATTTACCAGTGTGTATTACTGACAAGATTGCTTATTTAGTCCCCAGATGGAGGAGGATAAAAGCTTAATTCATTATATGAAAGAAAGGGATATTCTTTGAGCCTTAGGTGCCTGGAAGTACCGCTTTTTCTTCAGCTGTAACCATTGATGCAGTAAGCTTCTCTTCCCTGCACACCATGCGTAGGTGTAATGCACAGGCGTTGCATGCTGGCGTAAGGAAGGCTCATAATGTGCATTGCTGCAGCTTTATTGTTTTTATAAGCAAATACTCTCTTAGGTCATCGCTTTCGTGTTTCAGAACCCTGACCAATTGCTAGTCAGACCTATTGTCATCCAAAGTGTAAAAATTAGGAACTTCCCGTTCAGTCTTGTTTTCCTTGAGCTGGTCTACCTGAAGTTCCACGTGGAGTCTTCCCGTCTCGCTAGTACATCAGCACTCTGATTTGTGTGCCCTTCCATTCAGAGAGAAACCTGGAAAGGAAGTTACCAAGCGAGTTCCCTGTGGGTGCTACAGGAAGGACGTGTGTACTTACTGTTTTGTGTGTGTCCTTGTACTTGGGACTACCAGCCCTTTGAGAAGTTGGCATACAATGTTCAACTTTTCCAATCCCTTGGACTTCTTTCTAAAATCCGTGTTACAAGGGACAAGCCATGGATCGTGTAAGTCTGTGGGAAGTGATTCCTAACCGAGACATGAAAACAGCCCTGAGGATTTCCACCTGCCAGGGTGGGACTGACACCAAGTCATGGAGCAATCGGACAAGTTCAGCTCCTCGGTACAGGCAGAGCTGTGGGGAGCTACCCCTCACCCTCAGGAAGCCGTGCCTGTTAACAGTGTCCTGAAGAATTCCAAACTGAGGGCCTGGGTTAGTGTGCTGTCTGAGGAGGGCAGGTTGCGCCCAACTACGAAGGAAAGAATTATAGGTGCGTCCATACCCTCCACAAATTATTTTAAGCCTGGGTATGGAGCAGTGGCCAAGGTCAGCTGGCAGCTTGTACCCCGGTGGAAGCCCTCGCTGCATATTCAGCAGGCAGTGCTGGCAGCCTGCATCAGTGCAATGCTGGAGCCTTCGTGCTAGTGGCAGGGGGGTAAGCACACTCATCTGCTTGTCACAGCTTTTCTTGTCCAAACTCTGTCCCGAATGTCTAGCTGTTAGGCGTTTGGTTTGGGTTTTTCTTTGGAAGGAGAGCAGTCGTTGCCTTTAGTTGCTAGAGTTGTCTGTTGCTGATGGGTGGCAACATCTAACAGCAGTTGGTGCAATTCAGGAATGGTTGTCTTCTGTAAAGAGCTCAACAAATTCAAATACGCAGCTTTATCCTTGCTGGTTTCCCTAAATTTGAATGGTATTTGGAAACTCTTAAACCTAAGTCAAACGTTACTGAAACACAGGGAGGGTAGCTAACTGTCCTCCTATCAGGACCGCTGCTGAACAAAATCATCACTGGCTCAGTGAACTCTTAGTTGTTTAACATATCTATTTTCAATATTACTGTCAAGTGTGATTGAGTCTAATAAAAAACCCCACTCCATGCCATTTGTGGCTTCCTCATTAACTGAGATCAACTAACTTCTGTGGAAAATGTTAAAACAGATTTTAAAGCCTTTGCGGTTGTAATACTGCTAAAAGTCCTGACTTTGGTTAGATTGGAAACAAGTTTCCCTAAAAAAGCATCTTGTTCTCTAGCTGTTCCCATTAAACACACTGCTACTTCCCTACTCTGTTGTAAATAGGTCTACACTGCTCTTTTATGCAGTGCAGTTCCCGGCTCTATGTTTATGTTAAAACACCACCACACGCCAACCTCCTGCGTTAATGGACATTAACCTAACGTGTTAAAAGGGAAAAAGGATGACCGGACAGGATGCACAAATGGTGCTTTAAAGAAGGCGGGGGAAAGGCAAGCAGTGCCAGGATGTGGGCACACCGACAGATGAATTCTGGCAAGCCTGACAGTTTCGGATTGTTAAGCAATACACTTTCTAATAGATACCTCCCTGAGAAGTGCCGCCACCAGAATTTCTTGACAATGTTCTGAATTGCGTTAATTTAAAGAAGTGTATACATTTTTGGTTCACCTCCACAAATGAAGGAAACAACACTCGGCCAGTGGGGTTGACAAAACACAAGACGTGCAGTCCTTTATTCTCCCTGCTCCACGTTTCGATTTTTGCCTTCATAAGGCATTTTAGAAAAACACTCTTGCGGAACACTAGGAAAAAAAAAAAAAACCCACCGCCTTAAACCACCCGGCTTGTCAGTCACATTAGTCTTTTGGGGTCAATTTTTTCCAGGTGCACCAGAGGCTTCAGTTGCTCAGCAAAGTTCCTCATGTCGTCAGAAACGACGTCCTGTCCCGCCGGCGCCACCACGTTGAGCTCCACCAGGTACGAGAGGGAGAGCGGCTCGATGTTCTCCGTGTTGCCCGGCATCAGGATGCGGAAGATCTTGTACACCACGATCTTCATGATGCCCTTACGGAACACGTGCCCCTTGGCCACGAACTCGTGGTCCATGCGGAAGCCCATCTCCACCAGGAAGTCCGTCAGGTTGTCCGAAGTGGCGATGTCCACGCAGTTGCGCACAAGGGCATGGCGGCTCTTGTCGCCGATCTCGGGCTGCCCCAGGTAGCGCAGGTGCCAGGGCATCCCCGCTTTGTCCAGGGAGCGCCGCGCCCGCAGCACGAAGGGGCTGGCCTGCTGCCCCTTCAGCAGGAACACCAGCTCGTGGTCCAGGAAGGTCTCCGGCTCCATGTTGTCGCACAGGCCGCGCAGGCGGTGCAGGAGGCTCTCCAGGCTCTGGTCCAAAACGCTGCCTGCGGGGAGCACAGACGCACGCGGCGGCGCCTCGGTCGCGCGCGCCCCAGACGGCGGCGCGGGGCCTTCCCCGCGGCTCCCCGCCCG
>WBNH01012193.1:79105-102520 GCA_013401255.1 Urocolius indicus
GGGGCCGCCCCCCCGGCACGCCCCGCACAGCGCGGGTCCCTGCGCGGCCCCGGGGCTTTACTGTGTAAGTGTTCCGGCACGCCACCGCCTGCTTAAAACAGGACACCTAGCTGTTTTTATCCGGAATGAGACTGTGTATAAAACACATTTCCAATTGCAGTTGCATCGTTGTTGCACGCTCATAAAGTTCTGGTTTGCTGTACTTGCCGACTTTGCCACCTTCACCCTGAAGGCGGGGGACGCAGGGCGGTGATAATTAGTTTTGAGCCTCGACGTATGGGAGTAGGCTTGGGGAGCAGCCGTGCAGCTGAGCTGCGTGACTTCAGGGACACGTTGCCATCCAGGGGTGACCTTGTTGCCCGTTCCCGTAGGAAAACACTAAACAACCGTGGCTGTTTTATGCGGTGCTTTATTGAGGGCCCCAGGGACCTGAGGACTAGCGTCCAAAGTCAGAGCCCCCGTCAACGGAAAATTGCACCGAGTTTATATACTTTTCAAAAACGATTACTTCATCAGGTCTTTGTGCTGTTTACCAGCTTTCCTGAAGTTTATGATTACGTNCTGGCTGGCCTGAAGCTGGAACCACGGCCAAAGTGGCTGCCACCGTGCCTAACGCACCAGCGTACTTCCCTAGCTGTGGATGAGAGGCGTGTGTGGAAACAAATGAAGAAAACCATCAACGAAAGGTTTGGGGTAATGGTTTAAAAGCTTCCTTCATGCTTTTAAGAGGCAAAAAAAAAAATCTGTTTTTCTCTCATGCACAAATCATCTTTCGTTGATGTGGTCGTGGTGCAGTTAGAATGAAAGAATACAGGTTGAGAAAGATAGAGAAAGTAAAAAGGAGTTTAAAAAATTGCAAAGGAGTTTCTGAGGTTCGCTCATTTCAGTGGTGATCTAGATTCTCTCTTCTGCCTAGCCGAGGCGCCTGGTGGCATTACTGCAAACACCTAAAAATCCCCTAAGAGGATGTCTGCTTTTCTGTTTCAAAAGGCAAATTCTTTTAAATTCTCCAGTTGCAGTTGTCTCTAGATCTGCCCTGTAGCCTAAGGAGCTATTCAAGTCAGCAATGCAGAAAACAATACGTGAGAAAACATCCCCATCCCCGGCCCCACCCAGCATCTCCAAGTCCCCTTCCTTGTTGTGTAAAAGACAGCAATACAGTCCTGCAGCCGCTGAGCTGCTTGTCACCGCGTGCTTGGAGGCTCCATAGTGGACCTTCATACCTTAAACGTATCTCAAAAACCACCTTTTTCTGCAGTTGTTGCAGATCAGATGCATCAGACAGATGGAGGACGTGGAGAGAAACAGGGATAGAAATGGAGGGTTACAGCAGCATTATTCCCAGCCACCTACCTGACTTCTGTTCCACTCCCTTTACAGCCTGTCCTATACAGGTGGCTGTGTCAGGGAGATGGGATGCCTGTGTGAGGCCGGGCCTCCATCTGAGCTCTGCTGCAGCGTGCCAAGTGTGCGGAGCGAAGTCCTCCCTGCAGAGTTCCTGCAGCCAAACCTCTGGCAAAAAGCAGTGTGCCAGCCAGACAGGTTCATGTGAGCCTTCAAACAACGTGAGCAGTCTGGAGGGACAGGTACAAGCCAGATGTAAAGTCTTTTCCTTCCTTGTTACTGAAACTTGGGGTTTTGTCTCTCTCGTCTCACGGGCTTTGGGTCTAAGTCCTCATGTTTTTCACCTTTATCGATCACAGTTGCTTTCAGACTAAGCGTGCGGCACCCTCCATTCACTGGTGGTGAATTAATAGCAACAAGCCTTTCACCTCACAAACCTGTGTGGGAGCTTGTTGAAGTTCGTTACTCCACTGAGTTATATAATAGGCAATTTATATAATGAGTTCATTGCATGATTTACGTTCTAAAAAGGTGCCGACAGAATTTCAAGGCTACGATTACTCATTAAGTAATTTTCTATCTTAACAGGTAACTAGGGCCATCCCTCGCTGCTCCACCACGAGCAATGGTGTGTCCATACCTGAGGGTCTGTCTTAAATAAAGGGACTACAGAAGCTCCCAGCGTAGAGAGAAGGCAACAAACATTGGGTAACTGATGACACTACCAGCCTCAGGATAACACATGTTGTGATTTATTCCTCTCTGTCTTGCAAAGCAGGAAAGTTTTTGAAAGCAGAGAGTTCAATGAGCTGGTGGCTTCCATTGTCAGTCGCGTTCCCCAACTCATATGGCCAAAGCAAAAGCTAAAGTTGCGTGAGGCCAATGCCATGTGATCCCTGCAGTTTAAATGAACAGTTTAGGGAGCCTCCTTAAATATTGAAAGAAGCTGATGTGAGGCCATTTCTTTGCAAATGTCCAGCTCCTTAGACTTACTTACCCAGAAACAATTTTCACATGGGAAAGCCAAGGTTATCCCCCTAAAAAGTGCAATTCTGTTTAGCCAGAAGCTCTGACAACGGTGGTTTCTCTCGGTGCACCTCATAGACCTGCCTGGTTTTATCACTGATGAAGCACTCTATTTTAGAGTCCACAGTGTTCCTCACATTGTAACAGCTCTAGTGTTGTTAAGTGGGGGCCAGACAAGGCAGAGCTCTCATGAAAGAATGAGCTGAGCTTCTCTAGGTACTGTTGCGCTTTTACTTGGCTTGTTTCAAGCGCCTTTATAAACAGTTTTATCCTTGGCAGCACAGTTATCCCCTTGCACAGCATGTAAAGCAGGCTTGATTGAGGTTGGGCCACAGGATAAGCACAGGCAGGCAAAAAAAAGGTAAGAACATCAACCACTTGTTCTGAGGGTGAAGTAAGGTTTTCAGGGTTAATTCACGTGGTGACTGCTGCCTTGGAAGACCACTTGTCTGAGATGATTGTGGACTGGTGATGAGGCAGCCTATGGCATATATAGGTACTTGAGGCTTGGTTTCCATTTGCTCTTGGAGACCAGAGTTCTCCTATTACAAGGGAAGTGAGGAGCGATCTGGCAAACAGTGTTGTGGTACCATGTGGAGAACTAGGGGCTACAGTCCTATGTGACTTACCTCGTTCTGAACCTGATAGACTTGCCTAAGTATGGCCTTTTGCCCCGTGGCCCTAGGAGAGACCAGTCATTTGCCTCATTTTTATGACACAGTTGTTTCATCCTGGTGCTCTAGCTCATGGAAATGGACTGACCTGGTTGTACAATTCTTTTCCAGAAGAATGCAATAGGTAAGGAAGAAATTTGTTGCACAATGAAGGTGCTCAGACACTGGAACAGGTTGTCCAAGAGAAGTTGTGGATGTGCAGTGATGCCTTCGCGGTCAGGGTGGACATGGCTTTGAGCAGCTTGAAGAAGTGTAAGGTGTCTCTGCCCACGGCAGGTTGGCCTAGATGATCTTTAAAGGCTCCTTCTAACCCAAACCATTTACGTGACTCTAAGACCCAGTGTCTATTTGGGTGTTGTGGATCTCTGCAGATACTAGTGGCAAGATCTAGATTTTCTTTCCTGTACAGGCTCTAGCTGGGACGCGATGAATTATCTTCACAGCAGCTTGCAGGGGCTGTGACTAATAGCATAGGTAATACACCTGTGTTTTGGCTATTGCTGACCATTTGCCAGCATCAAGGCTTTCCTTTTGTGCCTCTTTCTTCCCTGCATGCCCTGAAAGAGAGCAGGCTGCGGGTGGGCAAGAGGCTGGGAAGGCACACAGCTGCACAGCTGACACTGACTGAGCAAAACGGTATTCCATCCCCTATGGCAGCCTGCCCAGCACTAAAGGCTCATGGAAAGAGTTTTTTTATTTCTTCTTTGCTTTGCGTGTGCAGCTTCTTTTTATCTGTCTCTTGCTCTTACCCTTCTGGCTCTCCCTCCTGCGCTGCTGGGGTGGGGGTGAGCAAGAAGCCAGGCTAACCCACCACCTTTTCCTAGATGGCCTGGGTCCTGACGGGAACGCTGCCAGGCTCTGTGATGGGGAAGAACCTCTAAAATCCAGGGCTAAATTCCCTGGTGTCCCCTTGTGTAGAGGAAGAGGGAGACTGAACACGGACCCAGGTGAAAGTGGGGCCCCAGGTAATTTCCGTTGTGTCAGGACACTGCAAATGCCCTGAGGTGATGTAGGGGTAAAGGTTAGCTCCAGGGGTACAGCCAGGTGAGCCTGCAGCCAGCACTGATCTTTATGCAGGAAGAAAACATCTAGTGCCAGTGCTCAGAGTTTCACCGGATGCACCGCACTGTCCTTGCGACGGGTGTAAACGAGAGACCTTTGACAGGATTATGAGCTTCCTCTGAGCTGACAGAGAGCATGGGTGGAGCAGAGGAACTGTTGCTGTCACGCAGACACTGTCTACAGCCCAAACAACTGTCTCCTCGTTTCAGCAGGGGTCACCATGCACTCTAAGCCTTCCCTAACCAAGGGGAGAGAGGGATGAGAACAGAGCTTCAAAAACGGTGAGCCATGTCTCAGGAGATGGAGATGATAATGTAAGTAGTCAGAGCTTTCACTTCACCCCAAAAGGCAGTGAAGAAGAGTGGGAGGATGGACCATATACCCTAGCTTTGCTCCGAGCTGTACTCACCTTAAGAGCAGGGCTCATGCCCAGGGTGGAAGGTGTCCCACTGGTGCTGCGCTGAGGCACACCCGCAGTGCAGACGCAAGCGACGACGACTCTGAGAGAGGAAGTAGGCTGCCAGTGGTGCTGCCAGTGGTGCCCGTGCCTGTGGGGGCTGCCCTCCCTAGGCAGCAGCCCTTAGAGCCTGAATTCTTTCCACAGTGCTGTGGCAGCAGAGGCCGCTCCTGCTGTCAGGAGAGCGAGGTACGGCGCACTTCACGGGTAACAACTGATTTCTCCCAGCCAGCACCAAAGCGTACTATGCTTGTGAGGCTGGAGACAGAGCCGCAGAGCTTCCACACCTCAGCACCAGGTCGGAAGGCAGGAAGGGGAGTGGGGTGCAGCACAGGTAAAGTAGGCTTAGGACATGGAGAAGAAGCAGCAATCCAGGCAAAGAGAGAAGCAAACTAGTTACCAGAATCGAATATGCTGTTTACTATTTTGTTTGGGGTTTTTTAGTAGAGCTTTAAAATATTTGGGAAACTGTAGCAATTGCAATAGTACAGCATTTATGTCACAGCAGCTCCAGCGAGTTGATTCCAGACAGCTGGTTTGGGTTGGCCAAGGATGCAGAACAAATCAGTCTCGTACTGACGTGGTCTTGCTGCACCAGTTCCGCGGTCATGCTGAAATACTCCGTGGCCGTGTGTGCAAGGAAACCAGAGTGCTTCAGTTCCCTAAACCTTTTTTTTTTAAATTGTAACCTCTGCTTCTGCAATAAAACCTGAAGAATGCAGACTGCGCTGCACGGCTGACTCTAGACTGATGGACGTGGCCAAGACCAAGCATGAGAGCTGAACCTCAGGTGAGGAAAAGAGGGGGAAAAAAAGAAGCCTCAGCAGAAGGTTTCAGTAATGCTGCAGTGAAGTAGTTCTCCCACTTGGGCAAACTGCGTCATGGAGCTTTGGGAAAATGTGAGAACAGGCTTCTGCCAACAAGGTGGGAAGCTCTGGTGTCATAGCCCCCCTGTGTTTATTAGTACTGCGCACGCCCTGTATTTTCCTTAACCCTCTTGTGGTCTACTCAGACAATGTCGTCACTGAGTAAGCTTAAAATATCACACCTAGGCCAATATGTTTTCCATTGTTTTACTGAAACTGAAAAAGTGTTTTCTGTACCAAAATGTACACAATTTAGTAGTAATACAAAAATGTTAATTCTGCAAGACAGAATGTCCGTTAAATCCACCAAAATGAACGCTGAACCTCCATTTATTGCCAGAACAGTGTTAATTTGAATAAGATCACCGATTGAGCATAGAAACAAAGTAGTTCCAACTTTCCATAAATAAAACGGTAGCTATTAGCAACAATACTGCAGGAAGAGAAAACATCCATGGTATTTACATGCTATCTTAATGTATCTAGCATGTAGCATGTCTTCATGCTTGCACGTTAGCTTTTATGAGCTCATTACAACGATACCAATAAGCTGATGTACTACAAAGCAAGCCATCATGATTTATGTCAAATCTGCACGTTAGAAGAGCGCCTCTGCTAGTCCCTCCCTCTAGGAACGCTGTTGCGCTCCTGCAAGAAACCCAGTTCAATCCACTGATTTGCTCCCCACAAACCAAACAAAAAGTCCCCAAACCAACCAACCAACCAACCAACCAAAAAACCCCTTCCTCAAGCACATTAACAATTTTCTTCCTGTGATTAACTAGGCAGGGCAATGTGTTTAGCAATATTCCCAAAGCGGAAACAAAGAAGAATAAACCTGGCATTTCTGCATTAAGAACACCTGAGACTGCTTCACTGGACCAAGTACAGTATCTTAATACAAAGAAAGAAAAAGCTTGTTGCATTAACATGTCATTTCAATGAATTCCCTTAATTAGTACTTTTCATTGAAAATAGGATATGATTTCTTCTTAAAATAAATATCCCCACATCAAAAAGAAGGTTTAAATGGAAAGGAAACATTAAAAAAAAATCCCCCTAGTGTTAAAGGACAGTGTCATTTTCTGGCTTCATTTCCTTCCGGCTTAAGCAGTGGATACGCACCTACTCCTGGGGAGTAAGTGCCAAACACTTGAAATACTTAAAGAAAATTAGGAATACACAAACGCACTGTACCCTAGAAGAGTTCTTTTTAAAAGAAGTGTAAACATCTCTTCTTGACTCCTGCTGTCTGAGTGCACTCCTATCAAAACGAGTCTTAGAAACTGCATTTGCTTAAACACCTGCCTGACACGTAACTGGTTTTGGATTTACCAGTTTCAAAGTCTATTTCTTCTACCCGAACAAAGTGACAAAAAAGTTGAAGATGCCGTTTCTCCCTACTTCAGTACAGATCATATTTCACAGTTCAGAACTTTATAGGTCACAAGTTGTCTGTAAAGGAATAACCTAAATTGTGGAGTTAACACATTGAATGCTGCTTAGCTGAAGCAGCAGCAAATTAAGTACAACGTACAGACAGGTTTCTATACAACAAATACGACTCCATAAAATTGCCTTACAGCTTAAGACCCAAGTTTTACATGGGAACAAAATTAAAACTGGGAGGTCACAGAAAGTGATGGGGCTTGCTATCATTTTAGGAGACATGCTTGTGTAACCAGAAAACAAAGATGGCAAGAACCAGTGCATTCAAGCCAAGTTTAGACCGTCTTCTTTTTTTTTTTTTTCTTAAATGTATGAAGCCATCACATCACTTTTCAGCCTGGTCATCACCAGGACCTCACTAATCAAAATAATATCAACCTGTAAAAACATAAGACTGACCCTTTAGAAAATGGTGTGTGAGAGTAAGAATTCCAAAGCCATGTTCAAGATATCTGACAAGTCCTCAAGAGAGGACTTCCTTCATGAAGTAATCTCTAACCGCTGAAGAAGGTCAAAGGTGTAAGCAGTCCCACACAAGTCCGTTGATCTTGGTTTATCTTACACAGATATCATTGAGTTGAAGGTGATTTTCATTCTAAACTTCACAGATTTTGGTTTTTTTCCCCCCTGTGCAACTGGTAGTTGCTAGACTAATTCTTCATATCAAAGCTCTTGTAGCAGTCAAGCTGCCTTCTTAGTGCAGGTTCCTTGAAGATCTTGTAGATTTATTTTTGACCTAACAAAAACACAGTAAGATAACTACATTAGGTGGTTGAAGTGTTAACCTGATAATTACACGTTGCAATTATTCATGTAATCATTGAATCTCATGTACTTGGAAGAAGTGCAAAAACATCAAAGACCAGAATGTTTCCATTTCTTACCTGTTGTGAATCATGTGGCTTTTGACTAGATGCCCAGCTGCAAGTGCTGCCATTAGCGATAGCTCCCCTGCCATCACTGTAGCACAAACAATTTTAGCAAGCTGACGGGCATTTTCACCAGGGTTGTCTTGGCTTGCACCTTGAACCCCTAACATCTGGAGAAAAAAAATACGCAGTATTAAGCTGTGAAATCTAAGGACTCTTATGCAGTCTTTTGTTAAGTCTTTCAAAATCATATCCCATCATCTACCTTTAAGTCCTTTTAATACTGAAACATCTCGCGCTTTAGACACTAGACAATTTATTTGAAAATTCTAAAATCTTCACAAGTTTCAGGAGGCCCCATTCCTGTGACGTCCCTGGGACGCAACACACACAACGTGCAGGCCAGCTTGCATGCAAGAAGCCATGGGGCTTTCAGCTTTCTGATGCATACCTGCAAGCAGGCCTGCTGCGGAAGCAGGTTGGTGCCTCCTCCAACAGTTCCTATTTCTATTGAAGGCATCGTGCAGCTGATGTACAGGTCTTCCCTGGTAGGGCCCGTTCGCTCCATCAAAGTGATGCAGTTAGAGCTGCCCACGTTCTGCGCAGCATCCTTCAGTTCAGGAGGAACAAACAACACAAGACACTCAACCAAGTGTTTGGTTAGAAAGCACTGAGGCAAAGTAAACCTGAACTGGTGTAAAACCTACCTGACCACAGGCAATGTAGATAGCTGTTACAATGTTTGCTGCATGTGCGTTGTAGCCACCTATGCTACCAGCCATCGCAGAACCCACCAGATTTTTGTTTATATTGACTTCAACTAGATCTTCAGTAGTTGTCTTCAGTACCTAGAGACAAAGCCATACACTTTTACACCACCATTCCCTTAGGCAAGAGTAGAAGTACTCTATTTATGGTTGATGATCCCTCACCCGTCCCTTGTTTGCTTCTGTATGGAGTTCCACTCAATCATTGTCCTAGACACCTGCTTATACTTTTGTTCAAAAGGAGCCCTTTCACATGCAGGCTGCACTGTACAAGCAACAATGGAAAAGCCAAGGCAAAAGACTTGGACTTGCACAGCCCTTTAAGAAGCTGGTGAACTTCACCAGTTACCTTCTGTTTCAAATTCTCATTTGTCTTCATAATGCAGACAAACAGAGTCAGCTTGGCAGAAATATCCCATTAATCCACCTTGAGAGCAACTTTCCTCTCAAGTTGCTCCAGACACTAAACCCTCCCTAGTTTTGCTCTACGTAAGAGTACGGAGCTAAACTGGAAACTTCAATCTCAAACCAGTGTGCCACACTGGTAAATAAAACGTTGTTCACAGCAATATCAAGTGACACATTCATATAATACTGTATTCCCAAACCCTCGGGTAAGAGATCTACACTGAATTTACTACAAAAATGACCAAAGAGAACAAAAAATTGATTGCTGTTAGCAAAATTCAAGATATTCCAGAGTTGCAGGAATAGCAGCTGATGACAGTGGTCTGCAGAAAGTCTACAACAGTGACAAGAATAAGAAGTTTATGTACTTGAGTTAAATGTAAATACAGCGAGGTACGTGGATGGAGACTGGGGAAAATACATCCCTAATTTACCTAAAAACCCATGCCCATTACTAAAAGATCAGCTCCCATTGCTCCTCTGGAATTAAACCCTGGGGTTAAAATAGACATTGCCACTGATTCACCTGTAACAATGCCAACGATTTGAGAATTAGGAAACTGCTAGGAAGAAAAACCCAAAAGGCATAAACTATATCCATGTATAAATCCAGCCTGCACACACGCTTTGAACACTGTGTCCAGCTCTGTACCCAGAATTTTAGAACAAAGAAAGGTCTAGGTAAGCAAGATAAGGATGTTCAAAGACATGCGAGAATAGGCTTTTTACTCATTCCTCATGGAGGAATTAGTACTTTTTGGTGCCGGCAACCAGGTAACAGGCAATGGATTTGGTACGATACACAGAGCCAGCCTTCTGGGCTCTGGTGGGAATGCATCTGAGGTAACTGTTGTGATGTTGGACAAGTTTGGCAGGAGCTAGGACTGGCCATGCTTACAAAGGTTACCCTTTGTCGTCCAATACGCTAAGGCAGCTTTGGAATTAAGTGAAGCACCCCTTCATCTATCTTCATTGCAGCAGGAAGTGTATAAACTCTGGAGAGAACGCCAGGTTTGTGTGAGAGATGGCAAAGGAGTGAAATCATCACAATGACCAGGTTCAATGACAGGTAAGACACCACGTGTAAAACTCTGACAAATTATGCCACAGGGTCTGACAAAGTTGAAAAGTGAAAATCCTAATGCCTTCAACTAAATGTGCATCGTTAAAAGATATGCGTGTTGTATCAGAACAGACAATGAAAGGAAAAAAACATCTATCTACCGTCTCGGGAAAAATGGCTTACCATACAGCTGCATCTGAAAATACATGTACTAAGGAAACAACTTACAGTTCATATTTATGATGTAAAATATCTGTGTTTTTATTAACAAGTAAAAGAAAGCAGACACTTACTTCCCTAACAACCTTGGCTGGAATGACTGCTTCACAGACAACAGACTTCCCTCTTCCTTCTATCCAGTTTATAGCAGCGGGTTTCTTGTCTGTACAGTAGTTACCACTAATAGCTATAACCTGGAGATCAGGAAACTCTTCATTCAACCTTGCCAGTGCTTTTTCAGTACCCTGTTAGATGAGAAACAGATCAATGGCTGCTGTATCAAAAAACAAGCTACTCGAGGATAATGGAACATCAAGATTAGATTAAGTCTCATCAGATCATTAGTTACAGTGGAAGAAAAGAACACGATTTCAGGAAAGAACCTGAAACGAGAAGAAAAAAAACTCAATAATTACTCTATTTTTTTTCCTAACCACTTTGGGAATTATGGAGTATAATTGCTTCTCCCCAGTACATGTGGACGCTCTGGGAACATTCTAAGTGCATGGGCATACACAAAGATATTGGAGATGCCACATGAACCAAGTCAGACCTTACAGGCATTAAATTAATTTGTTCTGGATGTAGTGCCAAGAGGTTCTCTACACTAGGAAATTAGAGAAAAGGTCTGCTGAAGTACCTGCCTATGACCAGACCCATTTACGTAATGGTTCTGATTGCCTGTTCTATATAAAGTCTATCTCAAACAGCACACAGCATCCTCCCACCTATAGGTCACGTCTCAGGTTCTTCCACATGTTTGCAATAAAACAACCAACCAACCAAAAAAAAAAAAAAAAAAAAAAAAAAACCAAAACAAAAATAGAGAACACCCCTCTGCTGCCATTCACCAGACTCCTTCATTTACAAGCAGTATAAAAGTAACAGATTAACGACTACTGGATGAAATCTTTGGCCCAAAGCAATAGAGCAACCAGCTGAACTGCCATATTACGAAGAACACTTCCCCCTCCGCCCCCACTTGACAAGGTCAAACACTTTTATTATTTTATAGCAATACAAAGACTGATATGTCTTATCTTTCTTTCTTCACAGGCTAGGCAGTCACACATTGGTAGCCTATAATTTATTTATTAAAAACAACCCCAATCAAACCCCAACAAAAAAAACCCAAATCACATTTATTGAAAAGACTTAATAGGACTGACGCTTACTTTTGAAATCATATTCATGCCCATGGCATCCCCTGTCCCAGATTGAAAACGGATGTAGAGGTTACGACCAGCCAAACTGATCAGAAGTTTCTGGAGGCGGGCAAACCTGCAGGAAAATTTAACTATTACCCACAATTCTCAAGGGGAAAGATTACATTAGTTTCAAGTGGCAGAATGACAGTTAATCATTGCAGACAACACTGTTAACTACAATCTGTCTTCTTCCCTCAACGCAGGAAAAAGCCCTCACCTAACACACACCCCCCCCACCCCCCCCCCGCCCCAGAGTTCTCTCAAGGGAGTACTTTCAAAATGTTCACTCAAAGTGTTCAGTGCCTTTTTGTTTTATGTCCCTGGAATTCATGAAATAAAAACCGCTGAAGTCCTAACGTAAATTTAATTCATTTGTGTTCCTTAAAACATCTGACTGGCCAATATAAACTAAAAATTATGCCTTTGGGAATTCTTGTGTCAGTCTTACATCAAGGCAAAACCACCCTGTCTTCCAACAACAGTGCAAGCTCACCAAGTCAAACAAAACCCAGGAAATTATGAATTTAAAGCAGCTGATCAAGTTGATTCTGGCTAAAATACACATTTGTCTTTGGCTGACATTTGTAAAATTGCTAAGAAACAAAACCATTAATGATTTCCCTTCTCTGGATCTTCCTAAAGAAAGCGGGTAGTCATAACTCTCAGAAGAAACTCTAGGGCTTGAAATAGACTTAATACTGTTACATTTTTTAGCATTTTAATTCATCCTGTATCCTCTGGAGCCTCCCATATTAATTACTAACATTAGTAATATCATCTGAAAGGCTAGATTCCAAACATTTAGTTGCTTCTTGCATAGTAACTACTAAAAATACAAATAAGCTTTTCTTTTTAAACACTTAGACAAAAGAAATAATGTATTACATATCATACAATGTGAATGTATTTGTTGCTAAGATACAGTTGTTTACCACTTATCATTGGAAAATCTTTATTACCAGCCTTGGTACACGGTCAGAGTGATCTTTCGTCTGTCATTCACACTACACGTGATAGCCAGAAGACAACTGTCATTTCCTGTACTTTTGTGGTATGCAAAAACCCCACTTAGGAGCTTCCCACCATCCACAAAAGCCTTTATGTCAGGAAATAAGGCTGGAATAGCCATTGTACTAACCTACTTGTGCTATCAAAAGCTTCCTTAATTATATTAAAGCCTTCAGGGCTTTCAAGCCAAACTTTCACTTCTGCAGCCTGGCAAGCAGTGGGCAGCCTTACAACGGGTCCTCGAGTCATCCCATCTGCCAGAATACGGCTACTTGCTCCTCCGCCAAGCTAAAAAAAAAAATCAAAGAAGGGAAACAAAAGTGAAGTTTAGTTTTTAGGAAATCATATGCCTCATATCACCCTAAATATGTTTTATAATACAGAAAGTTTTGCAAGCTAGTCAAACAATACTTACACATATTGCTCTACATCCCCTGTTCGTGCTTGCCACCAGACATCCTTCCGTGGTTGCCATTGGCACCTGAAATTCTTTGTTATCCAACAACAGTGGCCCTGCTACGCCTACAGGAATAGGCATGTATCCAATCACATTTTCACAGCAAGCTCCCATAACCTTGCAAAAACAATACAAAAAGGTACCATTTAAGGTTAGACTACAGGGGTATGGTACAGCGTGTCACCTTGTAGTCATATGTGTATTATGTATCAGCAAAAACTTCACAACTCTACTGACAAAGCAACCAATTCCCACCTCAAATTGTTAGCGGCTTCAGCTATCAACAGCTAATACCCTTCAAAAATTTAGCTGCCAGATATATTGAATCATTAAGTCTTAACCACTACTAAAAACCCCCTAATACTGTTATACAGGTCTTAAATAAAATTCCATTTTCTCTTGAGCTCAAGGTAACATTCTCATTCAGCTGAACTCAGTACAATTCTGCATCAATTCTGCATCTCTGATTAAAGCATACTTTGGTAGGTAGTATTTTTTGAGTAAACTACAAAACTTACCTCCCCAGCTTTAGAAATATCAGGAGCAACAAAAGATAGTGCCTTATGTTTGCCCCCCCCACCCTTTTCTTTTCCAACCTCATTTTTAATTCAGACCTCACTTCATGCATGCATTTCATGTATTTAGAAAATGATTTTACAGAGAGTTTTGCTTGTCTGCCTTTTACTTACCAAAGAATAATTGTAATTCCTATAAGGAAGATATTGCAATGATGAAGGTTCAGGGAGTTTCTTAGATAACATATGTCTGCGAATGGACACAGCTCGTTCCTGAGTTTCCATCAAGGTTTCCAGTTTGTATGCAGGAATGTGCTTAGCATTAACTAAGCTGATAACCTCTGCATCACTAAGAAATTTTGCTCCTTTCTGGAAACATAAAAGGGTGGGGAAAGTACATAGTCTCTTGGTGAAAATCCTTTTAGACATTTCCAAATGAAAAAGGGTAACAACTTTACTTTGACATTACCAGACTACATCCATAAGAACAAATTGTCAATGTCGGGTTTTACCCTAGGTCAGGATATGGTCAAAACCCTTCTAACTCAGACACCCACTTTTACACGTACATGATGAAGCTTCAGTGACTTGGTATATAAAGAGTGATGAAGCTCCTTCCCCCTCACCTCAAGGCTGACTAACTGAAGAAGTAACTTAAGAAAGTTTGTTTTAGTCATCGCCTGCCCTCCCTTCTCCCAAGTTATTCAAGTCATATAATTTTGTGATTAGTTACATTACGATCTGTAGGATCATTTAAAACCTTGAAAATGAATGGGAAGATTCTCAAATCAAATGCTGCAGTAGAGTTAAAAAAAAAAAATGTTATTTTTCTGTACCTCTGCATTTCCAAGTATACGAACACATTCCTCAATAGAACGTGGTTCTTTAGGTAACTCAATTTCTTCCTCTTTTCCACTGGGAAACGAAGAAGTTTCCACAGGGCTGCAGCTGCCAACTGCAAATGTAGCCTTGGTTGAAGACTCTGCTAGTACAGGTTTTATGACTTCATCTGCATAAAGACAATTAAAACGAACACTGGTTTACAAAATTCTGAAGTTTTGATTCCAAATACAACATGCTAACACAGATTTCACTATTTGTTCCAAATATTCAGGAACAAGTTCAAACTTCAAAAATGCAAAAAATTACCATTTCCATCTTTAGGAACTAAAGCTTCCTCTACTGTGTTAGATTTCTGATTGTTCTTCACCAGTCCAGACTGCTTCCTGCAACAGTTCTCTGGAACCTTTTTCTGGGCCACCACTGGAGACGTTATGGGATTCTTCAGTGAGAGCGTGGATTCAGTCTCTGCTTGCTCAAAGAAAATATATTTGACAGCAAGGAGAAGGGCTAATCCAAGAGTGATTACTTGCTCGATATCCATACTGGCCATTCTAAAACAGACAAATCAAAAAGTAAATGCATGGTATATACAATCAGTTGTTTGTAACAGCATTCTGATATCCTTTTGCTTTAGTAAGGGTAATAGTTTCATTGTAATTTATACAGTTACAGAAATTCTGTTTAAAAGACACTTTCCACCAGGACATTCAAGTATTCCAGGTTAGGGTAGAGAAATCATTTCTTGTATTGTTAGCAATGTAAGAATTTTCAGATGCTATTAAGTCTTCCAGCGTGCTCTGAAAGGTGTCAGTGCTAGTGGGAAAAGGCACTGTTCTGATGCATATACGACAGCTAGCTGCTGATCATATCTCTTGATTACTTCAAGGAGACTGGACAAATGGCATGGTATTGAAATATTTCTTGGGATATGTTTTGTTTGGTTCCAAGAGACCCTACACAGGTCAGAAACGCAAGTTCTGTACCCTAGGACCATAGCTGGGCAGCACTGGAGAATAATACACCCTCACAGAGGAAACAAGCTTCTCTTGTATGAAATCGCCTACCGAGAGAGGTAGAACTGCCACAGGGACACATTGGGTTCAATTCTCTTTGGTGCATTCTCATCCAGTCCCACTGAATTTTCCGCAGTGCTGTTCTGCACAGCTGGTTCCGCTATCCAACGGCTGTGGGCGTGAACAAGAACCAAACCCAGTGACTGCATAAAAAATACAAAAAAAAATAACAAATATTAATTTTTCAATGGTGACTAGGTAGCTAACCTACTAGGACTAAACCTTTTCATGTTTGTTTGGTTTTGGGAAGTTCTTTTTTGTTTCCTGTGCCTCAAAAGTCTAAAGGCTGATTCTCTACACCTCTCATCGTCACTCTTTTCAACCTATTGTAATGCTCACCAATTTTGAACCTGTCCCACCACATCTTTCCTCTTTTTCTAGTAATAAGCAAAGGAAGCTGAGGTACTGTAGGGCTGAGAGGGAGGGAACTAGTAAGCATGACAAGACTCTGTGCGTTTTGCACAGAAATGGCATACACAGAATACAGGGAATATTCTTAAAAATTACCACAGTGAGCTAGATTAATGGGATACAGAATACAAGTCTGTAGAAAAGGACACCTTACTGGCTGCATAACCGTAAGTGAAAAATAGCTACAAACCATGATCATTTTGACCCTCTGTGTTACAGGATTTGGTTTATTTTCCTCTTCCTCCAGAACACGAGCAAAATGGCTGAGCTGCCATATAGGGCGCCCTTCACGACTCTCCCGGGAAAGCTGTAGAAGTAAGAAGATTTAAGAGTAGATCCTGTTCAGTACATGTCGTAAGAATCAACAAGTCAGCTTTAACATTGTATTGATTTGATCACTAAGGAGTTACCACCAAAAGTTAGCCTACAGTCTACTGTTTAGCCTATGTTATGACTTTTAGACAGTGAGAAACTCCGGACAGCCAGTAGTTTACAATATAATTCATTTACTCTGCTTTAGATTAGAACTCATATTATTGAGTGTGACTCACGACGGCATTAACCACCTACCATTATCAGCTAAGCCACCATAACTCTTTTTGCATACTCCCTCTGCTCACTTTAAAAGGAAGACAAACATGCTGGCATATAACACTATGAAGAAATGTGTGGCCTAAAAGAAGCACAGGGTCTGAATAGTAAGCTTGATGTTGTCTTGAAGTTGGTCTTACCTCTAATACCAAGGACACACAAGCTGGAAAGAAGGTCATGAAAACAAAGTAGTTGGCAAGAACAGACATACAGCCAAAGCAGCACATAATTTCCAGTTGTCGTACACCTACACAAGAAAACGAAGATTTTCACATTTCAACATGTGATGAGTTTTTGATACACTTGAAATGTTGTGTAAACAAGAAAGAAACCATTAACTTGACTCTGCAGATTATAGAAGGAACAGTCTACATTAAAGGAAAGCAAGTATGTTAAGCCCTAGGCATTGTGTGTTAGCTTATTATAAGCACAACATGTATTTATGGTGTGGCAGTAACAGAAGCCTTTTAAAGTATCATTCTAAACAAATACAAATAATTATAGATGCCCAAGACTTTAAAGCTTCACCTCGAAAGCTTGAAACTCTGTGCTTATCTAAGCTAAGGACAAGACACTTCATCGTCTGTCTTTCAGAACTGATTTTGATACATAATGTTGTCTAAAAGACAGACAATTAAGTGTTCAGGCAATAAGTATAGACCCCACCTACTTTTTCACAAGCCTGGCGTCCAGAAAAAGTCAATTAGCCATATTTGAAATGCATTACAGAATGCCTTACTAAAGCTGAAAGAGCTAATAATACAATCTTAAAAAAAAAATCATCTATATGCTGCACCAAAATGAGGGTTTTCTTTCCAGACTGAAACAGGAAAACAGCTTATTAATACATACTACCCTGTAAAAGTCCAAAACCATTTGACAAGCAAATGCTTTGAAAGATGTCCTTAAGATATGCAAGATACTTCAACACCATCCACACCCAAAAAAACAACAGACATAACCAAACCTCCGCTTCAGTCCTAACTATGGAACTCTGAGTCATTTTACAAATAAATTATTTATACATTAAAATCTTTTGCTTATTACATTTAACTGTTCTCTTTTTAAGGAATGACAATTGGTACTGCACACAGAACTGATGAAGATCAAAAGATGGGGTGGGAAAAAAAACCTCAAAATAGTCAAAGGCTGGTTGTTTTTAACTGGAGTAACTTTCCCAGACTGGGGTAATTTTGACAAATACTAACTTTTTTGCAAGAATATGAAATAGGTGTGCACGTACTAAAAATGTTACTAATGTTTAAGAATGCCCAATATAAAATTTAGCAACTGCATTTTTAAGATGTTAACAGAAATGACTGAAACGATAGAAGGTCTTCATTTCACAAAAGCAACTGCACAGAAGTCCACTCCTGCCGCTCCAGGAAAACTGTTACCTGTATTTCAGACTTCCCTTGAACATGTACAAAATTATTCAGATTTGCAGGAAACTAGTAATATATGCTAATTAGGAATGTAAATAAATAGCTAAATAAATACATTAAGTCACTTCACTCTCATGAGTAACAACTACTATTTGAAACCCTCAATATCCTTACGTCTTTCAATTAGTCTTTTTAACTGGAAAGACTTAGACCCCTTAGACTGTGTTGCTCACCTGACATAGTGCCAACACCGATCACAAGACACTCCACAAGTGCATCCAGTGTAAACGTAGGGCCCAAAATTGCCATGCCACGTGAAATATTTTCTCTCACTTCATCCTAAAATGAAAAATTTCTGTATATTAACATAAGACAAAAATCATACTAAAGGAATACCCTTAACATGATTAGTAAATTAGAGTTAATATTTTTAGTGATAAGGCCTTAGAAAACAGACATTGTAAATTAACTATTATGAGAATACATTCTTCAACTGCTTTGTTTCCCATAAGTCATTATAGTTTGTCAGTCTTTATTTTCATAAGATTATTTAATTTTTATCAGTTTCTCTAACTTTGACTCTAACTAAGCTCATACAACACTGATGGGCACACATTTTAAGTACATTCAGAAGAACAGGACTTCTGCGCTGAAGACATAAAATAGAAGCCTCTTATGGCATTTCAAAAGTTCTTGCAACAATGTATCTCAATCCTAACGTTTATTTTAATGTTATAATTTAACTCTAGACTCCAGCGACAGAAAAGAGGACATAAAGACACTAAAACCTTCCCCTGGGGAAAAGTGACTTCCACCAGAAGCCAGGCATGGCACATTTTAGTAGGTCTGCTGCTGTTTTCGTGTCAGTGGTTTTGGTGGGAGCAGGGAGAGAAGCTGTAGGGAAAAGCTATTTGTGAAATAATCTCTTGAAAACTAATAAAAATTTCTTTACTCACAATTATGGTAAAACAACACACAACACATTATGATAACACTGCATATATAAAGGATGTGCAATACACAATATATTACAATAAAATCTACATACTTTCCATAAACACACTTTTATTATTAGAATGTTAGGAAAAACCACTATAGGGTCTGACAAACAAGACGTCCCGTCAATACTTCCTGTTGTGCTGTGTTAATTGCATTATAGCATGAATGTTTCTGTCTACACATACGCTGTTTGTTCTGCTAAGACTTTCTCTAGAACTACACTTCTTCCAGTATTGGCATTGTAACATTAGGTGTTTGTTACATGCTATTCCCGAGCCCTAAGAAATAACCTTTTCTATCAGTACCTCTCTGAGGGAAGACTTTGGTCTAGGAACTCTAGCCTCCTTAATAGAGCTGTAAGCGTTGCTGGTTTAGAGCTCTGAACCTATAAAATACTCATACATACAACTGACTTAGCTCACATGCTCATGCACACTAATCATCTTACAGTGTCCTTATTCACTTGAATACTGATCTGGATTGAAGACAAGAGAACACAGAAGCTGGATAAAATCTCTTCCTTTTTATATATATCACAAACATGGTATTCGCTTATATGTTTCTCCACCTGGACTATTCATAAAATCATAGAATGGTTGGGGTTGGAAGGGACTTTAACGATCATCTAGTTCCAACGCCTGTGCCCTGGGACAATGTTAATTTTTGAACATTCAATTCAAAAGATCCATTGCAAAAAACAACCCAAAACAAGAACACAAACAACCAACAAAACTCCAACAATCCTGACCTGTGAGTTGGAACTGAGTGCAAATTTTGCTAGTGCACTTGCTCGTGACAGATCAATCAGAAGAAGGAAGAATGGTAAAGCCTCACTGAAAAAAACAAGAAAATGTGCATAATGTTAAAACACAAGGCTTCTTGTATAGGAAAAAAAAACCCAAACAACAACAACAAAAAAAACTCAAACAAGCAAGAAATCCAGAATAACAATTCCTCACTTACTTTAAACCCGTCAGTTCTTTATCCAAAAAGTGAATTACCACCGTACTAAAAACAAAACTTGAGAAGATTGTGAAGAGACCAGCAATACCTTTAAAAAATGAGAAATGGAAAGTCTTGTTTTATATATGTTGGGAGGATAAAAAAAGAAAGGAAAACAAAAAAGCTATATCTTTAAATCAATCCTGAAGCAAACAAATGACAATTCTCAGCTCTCAGAGTGCACTAACAGCAGCTGAGACACAAACTGAAGTAAATGCTATTTTCATACATATATTTAAATCCAGAATTTGTACTGTACTCAGAGTAAGACTCTAAGAAATAAAATCTTCTCATTCATCAGGAGAAAAAAATGAAAACTGGCTTAAACAGCTCTATATTTTTTTACTGTTTCACACAATAAACAATTATTTCAAGAATTAGATTTCAAGTTTCTATAATCCTATACAATCTCTCAAAAAAATCCCTTGCACTTTGACTTACACAGAACCTTCGTTCTGCTATCTAGTGTATAATTAAAATGACCCCGTTCAGTAGCTAAGTATTAAAATTCTAGAATTACTGATTTTTAAAAATTAACTTAATACAGTAAATACAAAAATCAGATACAGTACCTAAAATGTATTTTGACCCAAGCTGCCTTAGGTTCTGAAACTGGAAATATATATAAAGGATTGCAATACAGCGTGTGATTGTCAAGATGATGATGTCACTGCTCAGAACATCCTGTTTGAAATACAAAAAGACTTACTTAGCTTTTAAATTCAGTAGTAACTTAAGTTTCAATAATAATAATAAAAAAAAAAATCCATCATGAAGCTGCACAAAATATCAAGTTTCAGAATAAAGTAAATATCACTGCTAGTCCATCATAAAAAAATTACAATATTCCAAACAATACTAATATAAAATCCTTGTTTGTCAAATACTGTGCAACCGAAAGTTAGATTTCATGAAAACCTTCTGTGGTGCATTCACTGCATGTATACATACAGCTTTAATATCCACAATGGGAAAAGAAGTTTCTGCCTAGCTGCTTTCCTCCTGATGCATCACACCCCGACTTTATTTTACAGAAAGCATTGGATCTACTAATTAACAGTAAGTACTGCAACATGAATGTAAGTCCTTACTTCTTCAAGTTTTGGACACTCGTAATTCCAGCCGCAGATCTTATCATTCCCAGTGAACATCTTCATGGACATCATACAGATTGTGAGAGTCACTGTTCCCACAATGACCTCCCATGGATGGGAGGCCACAAAAAGGCCATGCATTCGAAAGAGTCTGGACAACATTTTCAAGACTGTTTTTCTACACTTAACAAACCTGCAACACAAAAAGATATTTTATATAAGCAAGAACGAGATTTGGGGGGGGGTGGGGGTGGGGGAAAGGTAAGAGCTCTATAAATTTCTGCAAGTCATCCCTCAGGAAAACAACTCCAATTCATATAGAAACTAATCTTCACTAAAACATATTTAATTTTCTGAAATACAGTATGATCTGCTCCTGCCTTCTCATTTTTTTAAACACACATCTCCCTTGTTTCTTAAGGTCTTACTCTTAAGTCTGCTTATTAGTCCACTCTCACAGCAGCCTTTAATATCATGCTGTCACACAATTTTGATACCACTTTGGCTCCAACTTCTCATTTTTACCACCTACATAAGCAAACACTATAGTTAACTATAGTTAACTATATAAATGACCAACGAACCATTTTTGGTCATGCTCAACTTTAACAGCAGGAATTACAAGGTCGTATCTTCTCTACCTTCTGCTCAATGTTCTTCAGTGACTCAAGTTAATCACACTCAAAACAGTTCCTTTTTCATCTCAAGCATGAATCCTTCTCACATACACTATTCTGTGATGGCTTTCTTGTACCCATAACTAATTCCAAGGCTAGTGATGCAGTCCATCATCCCCTCTGCTTTCAATAGGTAACAAACATTTGACAGAAACTCCCACAGCTATCCTTCACGTAACAGACAGTTCTGTACGGCCTTCAATTACAAAACATCGAGGATGTTTACTTATGTTTTGTAGCACAGAAACAAAATGCCATAAAATTGCTTCTTAAAGACATTAGCAC
This sequence comes from Urocolius indicus, assembly GCA_013401255.1. NCBI lineage: Eukaryota > Metazoa > Chordata > Aves > Coliiformes > Coliidae > Urocolius > Urocolius indicus. Next base: position 100,858 of record WBNH01012193.1, read on the forward strand.
TGGGACTTTGCTTTTCTCACTGCACAAGATGAACAGCTTGTAAAACTCTGATGAATCTCAACTATGTAACGCCACTACAAAGTTCAAACGATGCTTAAAGAGCAGCCTAGCTAACAAAGACAATCTATAATATATTCATATGTCCAAACTTTGCACTGTAAAGATTTCCACAGAAGACTGAGGGCTCCACACATGTCACTTCAAAAAAAAAAAATAAATCCCTTCATGTGGTCTCACAAGTGACAATCCAGCCATCAGGCTTCTGGGAAGGCAGTCTTTCTTTCTAATATTTTTTCTTTGCTTGGACATGAAAAATAAAGCTATCCTTTGTTTTTCCCCGGGTAATATAATCTACATACTGTTTCAGAAATTCATATTCTTGCAAAACCGTTCCAAAGATTCTGGGACAATGTAAAAAAAAAACCAAACAAACAAAAAAAAACCCCCCAAAAAACAAAAGCAGAGCAACATCCTATGAAAATACAAATACTTCTGAATACCAGTTTCACAACAATCAGAACTAGTATTTACTACATTACTACATCAAGTCCTACCAGTCCTAAAACCAGCAATGCATCTCTAAGTTCTGACAGTTTGCATTATTATCTGGGCAATTAACAAACTGCTACTAAAGCTAGAAACATTTCAAAGTCTGTCTTCAGATACTATTTTTCACATTTCTACACAAAACTAGTAAGTGTAAAACGGCTTCCTATAGATTAATTAGCGTTAATTTATGAAAGCAATTATCCATAATATCCATTATTACACAATGTTTTCTAACCAGCTACTGCTAGGAAAGGCAGCATGCCTCACTGTTGATGTTGGGGTTAATTGAGTGGCTGGTGGTAACTCATACACTAAAAGGATTCTTTAAAGCTTTTCTCTTTAATTTAACCTGCCTGAAGTGCACAGGTTTGGTTTTGCTATGCAGTTGTTATTTCTAGAAAATACTGACAAAGATTTCGTGCGCTGATTCTGCATTAATGCATGCTTCCAAAAATCAATCAAATCGATCAATCAATACGATCAGCTCGTATTTCTAATTCATAGCAATACCGACTCGTAGCTTAAAATCAGCAAGACATAAAGACACTGTATTGCTAATCCAGTTTTGTTACATTTCAGAACGGTAGTTCAAAAGAAGCGCTTTGCAAATCCCACCCCTTCGCTGCCTGTCTTTGTTTTCAATCGAATATTTCCAGGAGACCTATTAAGTAAAGCATTCTATTCTGGGATTCAAATCAAAAAAAAAAGGAAAAAAACCACACAAAACCCCACTGCAACCCCTCCACAAACCTAACCAGCAGGTAAAAAGTAAACTAGGCTGACTGTATGCAGTGCTTTAAAGCACTCGTCTGCCGCCTAACTGTACGACTACTCGCCGTAACACCTGAGGCCGGCCACAGCGCTCTCACTTACCCTCGGAGCAGCCACCCGCCACACCACCTATCACATCGGCACCAGCTTCCCACCTCTTGCTTGGCCGACTCAGCGACAGCTCAGGGACCGCGTCAACCTGCCAGGTGCCGTTCCGCGCCTTCAGCGGGGGAAGCCAGGCCGGCGCCCGCCCCTGGCGGAAGCCGCTGTGCGGCCTCGGGAGGCGGCGGGCAGGAGGCGCCCCGCGCCACCTCGGCCGCTCCGCGCTGCAGCCCCGCGGGAG
>WBNH01012194.1:0-10379 GCA_013401255.1 Urocolius indicus
GCTGCCCACCAGCACTCTCCAGGTCTCTCCCCCAGAGCTGCTCTCCAGCAGGTCACCCCCAGCCTGTCCTGGTGATGGGATTGTTCCTCTGAGAAACAGACAAACCAGGGAATTAATGCTACTTAACAAGTAACAAGGCTGATAAATTCCCTCAGAAGTGCTTATTGCACAATCCAATCCCCAATTAACCCCACACCTTCAACCCCTTCTCCACTACAGAACTCCCCAGTGAAGTGTGGGGGAAACAGAGCGGGAGGCAGAGCCATCACTGCCTTTCCTCCCACAAATGCCACTGAAATTATTCTGTTACAACAAATGTTGCTGAGAAGGAAGGAGGCTCAGGAACTCAGAGCCACACGCTCTCTGCTCCCCGTCACCCACATCCCAGCGACAGCAGAGGGTGAGAAGTGAGGTGGGAAAACGCGGCTCTGGGGGCTGGTGCCTGAAATGATGGATGTTTTGCAGGTTTCATTTAATGGCACACAGGGTTGGGGCTGAGGAGCCCGTGTCGTGGATCGGCAATGCCCTGTGCTCCAAAGCATTTCTTCTGTTGCCTTCTCCCATTGAAAAGGCCACTTGGCTTCCAAATAATCAAAGAGATAGGAAGGGAGGACAAAGGAAACAATTAAATCAAGTATAAAATAAGCAGGGAGAACCCCAAAACAATTAAACCAAGCAGGAAAAAAAACCCAAACCATGAGTGACATCGAGTGTTCTCTAAAAATCTGAAGTTTATTCATTAGAATTCAGTGAAAGGAACATTCATTTTAAAACACAATCAATACATTAAAAAGTTTAAAGGACCTAGTAGCAATGAGACCAGAAGGAAAATCGCAGTGGGGGTGAGGGAAACCCCGAATTCAGACAAGTTGGTCATGTGGGAAGAGCCTCCTGAGCTCCCAGGCCCAGGGCAGCACAGGGTGACCTGGCCCAAGGACTAACAGGGGCTTTTTGCTTTAAAAGTCAAAGGCTTGTCTAGGTTTTCATTCATCCCTTCCCCCAAGTGTCGTTTCCAGGATGCCTCAGTGCTGGGGAGCAGAGCAAGCAGCTCCCCAGCTGGGGAGGAGGGAGCCCGAAAATGAAGGGGCAGAGGGAATGTGAAGTGTGGCACAGCCCCAGGTGCCATGGGAATGTTTGCCAGGAGTGGGGGGCAAACTCATTTTTGCCAGGAATGGGGGAAAACCCATCTAAGACAAAAGAAGCCTGCCATTAGGTGAAGAGTTAGTTAATTAAGAGACAGAACTCCACGCAGAGCCACTGTCTCAGTGGCAATTGCCATCTCTGCTGGATCTGGAAGGGAGAAGGGAGGAAGAAGGGGGAGGGGGGAAGATTTGCTTTTGGCTGTAACCTTTTAGGTTTTCAGCATTTCATTTTCTTTGTTCATGTCCCTGTTTGACATTGTTCTCGTCTGCTCAGTTAATCACCGTGGCCTTGTGCAGAGCAGTGACTCCAGCCCTTACACCCCGCACAGGGCTGCAAACTCTGCAGGGACACAGCTCCTCCAGAGTGGAGCAAACAAAGCAGCACATTCATTCCACCACATTAAAAAAAAAAACAACCACAAAGCAAGAAGAGCCACATTAACTAGTCAAGAGCTTTCCTTGCATTTCTGATCCCAAAATTCAAGGCAGTATTATTCCAGGATGATGCTTTACTGGTGCTGGTGGCACAGGGCTGAAGCTCCCCAGGCTCCAGGAGAGGGGTGGAAAGGCCCAAGGTTATTTCAAGAGGAATCCTCAGACACTAAGCAGATGATGAGAGCAAATTTGTCACCAGTTTCAAGAGCATCACCACACACCAACCTACAGCATCTCCTGCCTGGGGAGCTGAGAAAAGCCCCCGGTTTGGGTGAAACAAGCAAAGCACACAGAAAGGAAAGCCCCGAGTGAAACCTGCGGCTTTCTACTTTAAAAACGATGGGTCAACAATCCTTTCAGAGGGGGAGAAATCACCCAAGCCCACAAATTCTGCTGACAAACAAAGAAGGAGGAGCTGAGGAGCGTGATGCAGCAGCGTGGGAAGGAAGCAGAGTGTGCAAAGAGTGTTGTGGTGAGGGGAAGGAGCCGGTCCCGGCATTGCACAGGCAGCAGCAGCAGCAATAGCCTCTCCTCCCTGGGAAGGGCAACCCACGCCACACACACGTGGGAAAGAAAAGTCCCTAAGACGTCCCCAGGAGTATAAAATGCCAAAATGATATAAAAATAGAGGAAAAAAAACCAATTGTTTTTTTCAGGTGTATAAAAAACAAACAAACAAACAAACACAAAGAAGCCCAAAATCCCCCAAATGCAATACAGAAGCACTTGGTAGACTGACCCCAAACGGCAGCGGTTTCATCACACATCAACAGCCCTAACTCACTCCTTGGAGGCAGGACCTTCCCTGGAAGGAACATCCTCAGGAGAGCTCTTAGCAGGACAAGCTGCTGTTCCTGACTCTCATGACTTCTGGAAGCCCTTTTTCCTAAAAAAGCCTCAATTATCACTCTCAAGTCTGAGTTCCTCAGGTAAGGCAGTGTTTGACTAATGGCTTGATCCAGACCAAGACCAGAAGATCTGTTCCTATTTACCCTGAGGACAGGTATTTTAAGAAGAGCAGGACATCTGGCAGTGGAATCCAACCTCTCTAGAGCAGTGGTAAGTTACAGGCCAGGTTAGCAGGCTGAAAATGCCTATTTCTTTGGGTTAATGGGGCAGAAGGCGCCAATAATCCAGCAAATTAGCTTCAAAAATGCTGTTGGAAAACTCATTTACATCAACAGATATTTGCTTAATTTAGTTCCCATCAGGTGAAGAGGAGAAACCTTTGGTATAAAGTCAGATTATCAAGTCTTGGCTGTATTGCTTCCACACGTTCGAGTCTACAATCTGTTTTTCACTAAGCCTTTTCCCTTACGTACCTACAGCCCAAAGAATTACTCCTACAGACATGCATTTGCAACTGAACATTCATTTTTAGCACCGAGACACTTTCCCACCTCACCAAGGCTTTGGCAAAGGCTGCACCATGTCTAAATGAAACACTACACAATCCCCCCACCCCCACCCCTTACCCCACCAGACACCTTTGGTGACACGCTAAAAGAAAAGAAGTCATTAAAACAACCTCCCCCAAAGTAAAGCAGTGAGGGGCTGCTGCTCAGGGCGAGCAACTGCTGGGAAGGAAGGTTTGTCTGCTGTGGTCTGTCATCTGTGTGATGACCTCTGAGGTGGCAGCAGCAGCATTTGCTCCCCGTTTTCACTCTGTGAGCAGCGGTGAGATGTGCTGTGGCCTTGCTCTCAGCAAGACAAGGAGGCAATACCCACTAGCAGATGCTCCCTTGTGCTAACAAGGGGAGTCTGTACTTCCAACCCCAGAGGAGAGGGGACTCTGCTGCCCACCCGTGTTCTCCTCTCCAGGTGGGGGATGCAGAGTGGGAGCTGTGGCAGGAGCCGGCTTTGTCCCAAAAGCCCTCTCCGGTTGCATGGAGGGATGTGGCACTTGGGGTTCCTCTGCTAACACCCTGCATGAAAATACTGAAAAAAAAATGAGGTTTGAGGCTGTTGAGGAGAGAAAAAACCCACATAAATGGGTCAAACTGTGGGCAAGTGAAGCCTGGCTTTGCTTTTCCTCGCTCCTCCACACGTACAGACAGGGCAGTGAGGAGCCTCTTCTCAAAAACAAGTATCAGGACCTCAGTTTGCTTGCAGGGAGGGAAACAAACCCAAAGCAGCTGCTTGTGCCTGGGAGCTGCTGAGGTTTCCAGCAGTTGGGGGTTACCCACCGTGGGCATGAAACAGGTTTGGGTTGAGCAGAGCTGCCCCTTCACCCCACACTCAGCCCCAGAGGCGGCAGAAAACTGCTGTTCCGTCTATGACTGTTGGTCTTGTGGTTTATAATGCTACAAACTCTGCTGCAGGGAACAGCAGAAAAGAGGCAACTCGGGGTGCAGAAAAACAAATCATCATCATCATCAGTCATCGAATTAAAACCAGAACACAGAGATCACACAGGACGAGGAAGAAGCTTTGTACGGGCAGGGAGGTTTGGTGTTTGAGATCACAGAGGACACGGGAGACACCTGAAGCTGATGTTTCCAGGAGCTAGTACAACCTCCTTGGACAAAGCCTCACTCCTTAGCTCGTGTCCCTCCTCCACGCTCCTTCAAAGAGGAAAAAGAAACCCAAAACCTGCAGCAACCTCCACCTTTTTTTTCTGTTCCCTCCAGTGAGGAGGAAGAAGTTGTGAAGCCTAATTTAGGCTGCGTTACATCCTGTATTCCAATGAACAGAATACTTCCCTCCTATGAGCTTATGCAAAGAAAACAACAGTAAAATAATTAAACTCAAACAACAACAACAACAACCCACAAAACTTCCTTTTGTAAGAAAGTCACAGCACCTGCACCTTCGCAGCTGCAGGCACGATGCTGATTTAGCTTATTTCAAAGCCCTCGTCCGTGTGGCCACGGGCTGGGAGAGGTGAGGGGTGTGGGGCAAAGACCAGGAAAGGCTTCACCCGGGGGTTCTGCAGCTTGAAGACAGCCCACGGTGAAGGAGAGAGCGACAGGTTGTTCCTACAAGGGAGTGACGTGTTCCCTCCGAGCACAGCACCTTTCACAGGTTGAAACTAGGCCTGCAAACCGTTCAAGGCAAAAGCTCCTGCTTTCCTTTGGGGAAAGGGGAAATAAATAGCAGCGTTCCTGCAAAGCTGCCCTTTCAGCTGACTCGCCTCCCATCCTCGCTCTGGAAGTAACCCTCACACTTCCTCCCAGCCTCCCCCAACCCAGACCAAAGACATTCAAAGTGAGTCTGAACCAAAACGTTTCACCAAGGAAGAAAATAAAACGCCCAACCCCAACTTCTCTCAGAGATTCCCCCAAGCTCCAGTCCTGTAGAGAACAACCCAAACCTGCCCCACGAGCAACGGGTCTGTCCCAAGCTTTTCTTCTAGCAGCAACATGAGCAGGCACCGGGAACCATGACCGCAAAGTGCCTCAGCGTCAACGTACGGAGCCCCGGGGCTGCTCCCAACCCCACCAGCACAGCCAGACCGCGTCCTGTGCCTGCGAGAAAGGAGCTTGTCCTTATCAGCCCCAGGTCTAGATTCAACTCACTCCCAAACTCCTGGTTAATGTTTATTTTCTCCCTCCCTGCCCTTTGCCAGCCCCCCCCGAAGCAGCTACTGAGCCTCGGCGACACTCACGGCGGTGCTGCGGGGGGGTGCTCGGCCCTTCAGGGGCTCTGCACAGCACCCGGCGCTGGGGACGGGCTCAGCGCTGCTGTCGGGGTGCTGGGGCACAGCCTGGGCGATGCCCACGGGCTTGCCCTTGGCACGTTTCTCCGGGGAGCAAGCGAAGCTGAAGGCGGGCAGCTCGGGCTCCGTTTCTCCCAAGGGTACCAAGCGGGGTAGCTTTTTGGCAGCGACTTCTCCGTGGTACCTGTAGGAAGCAGCCACCTCGCAGGGCCAGCGGGCCTCGGGCTGCAGAGGTAAATTGGAGGGTCTGAGCAGCAGCCTGCTCAGCTCTGGCTCCTGGGGCTGTCTGTCCGGACTCTCTTCGGTGACGCTCTGGGAAAGCGACAGGAAAGGGGCTGCGGTGCCCACCCGCTCCCCTGGCTCCCAGGCACCCTCCATGGCGGCAGCCGGAGCAAAACCCCAGCGCTCCATCCCCTCAGCGGCCCCGTCGGCGTTGTGCTGGAAGTGCCGCAGGCCTGGCCAGCCCGACTCACCATCAGGAGCCCCCAGCTCACCCTCCTCCTTGCTCCTGCTCCTCCTCGCTCCGCCCGAGTCCTTTCTGCCAGCCTCCTGCTTCGCCCAGAGCCGGCAGGGCTGAGGGCCGCTCCTGGCTACCTGCGAGTCAGTGAGCTCAAACTCCAGGCTCTCCGTGTCGAGGGACCGGCTCCTCCGGTCGAGGGAGAGCGGGGCGGGCATGGCGGGGCTCAGCCCGTGCAGGCGCAGGTGACGGGGCAGGCTGGCAACGCCCCAGTTGCAGCTCTGGAAGGAGCCCGGGAGGTACCCCGGGGACATTCGCTCGTCACATTCAGCCAACGACTCTTTCTGTCCGTAGCCGTCGTCAAAGGCCTCAGCGATGTCCTCGCCAGCGTTCATCTCGGGGTGCTGCTCGCACTCTCCTTCTCCCTCCTGCTCCACGTCGACAACATCGAAGGTGACCATGGTGGGGAGAGCAGGGAGGTTCTGGGTGAAGGAAGAGCCGGAGGCAGAGCTCCCCAGGCTTTCGGAGAGGCTGGAGAAGAGGGTCCCGCTGCTGGCAAACTCCACCAGCGCCTGTGAGAAGCTGACGGCGTGCTCAGGCTCAGGCTCAGCACCCACCCGGGGCCCGTCAGCACCGGCCTCTGCTCCATGCTCCTGGCCTCTGTAGTCAGGGAACATCCCAGCTTTGACTGGGGCTATGCCGCTGCGGATCGAGCCCCCGAACAAGCCACCATCCAGGTCCGAATCAAACCCCGGGTTGCTCTTTGCGAGCTGAATAAGGCAACTTCCTTGGGCTTTTTGGCTGTTGTAACAGTTTTCTGGACAGAGAGTCCCTGGGAAATCCCCCCACTCTGGATTTTCAGCTCTAGCCACCGAAACCCCACCGTTCACCCCCCTGCCTGGGGCGTGCGAGGCCACCTGCTCGCTACCAAGGCCACTCTGATTCTTGCCAACTGCTCGAGTTTTACATTCAATGCACTGCTTTTCCCGCTGACACTTCTCCCTGCTGGGAACATCGAGCCGTTTCAAGGTCGGTTCCCTCTGCAGCTCCCAGTACAGCAGCTCTTTCTGGATGGCCGCTAGCCGCTCCTCTTCCGTTTCCATCACCCCTCGTTTCTGATCCATCATCTGGATCAGGTTCTTCTCAGCAGGGAGGCAGAAGTCCAAGAAGTAGCTGAAGATGCCCGGGCGTGAGATTTTGCTCTCAAAGAGGGATTCTTCCCCATGAGAGGGACTCATCAGCGCGTCAAACTCATAAAGTGCATCGCCGCTGTAACTGTCTCTGGGAAGACGGTCCTTCTTGATCTCACCCAGCCCGTCTCCACCTTCATCCTCAGGCCCTGGCGTGGTGGAGTCATAGTAGCCCTCGTCGCTGTTCGGGGCGGACTCTTGCTGGTCGCTCTGAGGTGTCAGGAGGTCGACACCGTCCATCGCATCCCCCACGTAGGGCTGGGCTTCGGCCTCATGCGAGGTGTGCGTCTCTAAACTGCTACTGGACACCTGCGCCCCGTAGCCGCCATCCCCTGCTGCGTTGCCATCCCACATCTGGTGCAGGTACTCCTCCGCCTCCTCAGGTATGGCCATCTCCTCCCCACCGCCCTGGAAGGTGACCAGGCAGGAGCTCCGTTTCGCGGCGTCTCTGCTGCGCTCCATGGAGATGCTGCTCTCGGCGATGTCGGGCTCAGCGATGTCATCTCCACACCCCGTCAGGGAATCGAAGCTCTTGAGGGACGTGACGTCGCCCAAGATGAGGCTTAGCAGGTCCCCAGAGTGCAGGCAAGGAGGGTCGTTGTCCATGAAGTCCGGATGGAAAGCCAGCAGCAGATTACCCTGGTCAAACTCTGCGCTGACAGCAGCGTCAGCCTCTGACTTGGTATCCAGATCCCTCTTCCCCGGCGCCGCCTCATCGCCCTCAGAGCCGCCTCCATCAGCCGTGGGACCGCTGGGCTCGGTGACTTCACCGCCGTTGGCCGCGGTGCCCACGGAGCAGTTGTCCTCTGAGCCCCCGGGGCAGGCTGCAGCGGGAGGGACAGATCCCAGGCCTCTTCCCTCAGTGGCCCCTCGGCTCTCCGCTCCCACGCCAGGGGCTTTGCCGGCCTCCTCCGTGTCCCCAGCCCACTCAGGGAGCTCTGCTTTCTCACATTCCGCAGCCTTGCTCTTACGGTGACGCCTGATGCTGTTAAAAAACCCTTTCAGGCCTTTTTTGGGTCTGGGAAAGGAGTATTTCTCACCATTGGGCTTTTTCTCACAGCCCTCAATACTCCCAGGTGGAGAGCCGTCCTGCTGACCAAAATCAAACCTGGTGCTGCTGTCTATGGCCACGTGAGCGCTTTGGGAGCTCGGCAAAGGGCAAGCATGCGAGTCCCTGCAGCCCTCGGAAGGGCTTTCCAGCTGCACCCCGCCGCCCTTGTCGTCCGCGGCCCCGCTGAGCCCGTCGTGGGTCTTACATTTAACGAGGCCCTTTTTAGAGGCCGCCTTCCCCTGGCCTTTGCTTTTGCCTCCAAAGAAACTGGGCAGCGTGCAGATGCTCCTCTTCCCTCCGAACAGCTTGAAAGCCGTTTTCTTCAGCTTGCCGGGGGGTGGCTGAGGCGGCTCCACGGCCGCACCGGGGGCAGCGCTGGGCTGGGGCCGCCGCTCCCCGCACTCCTCCCGCCGCGGGTCGCTTCCCTCCGGCTCCTCCGCACAGCCCGTGTCCATGGCGGCCGCTCGGTTCGGGTTCTACCTGGAAACCGTGGCTTTGGAAGCGGAGTCCTCCCCTGGGAGCAGAGATGGGAGCATGACAGCACACCTAACACAGAGAGAAAAGTGAGAGAGGTGAGGAGACAGCAGGGAGGGTGCAACGCCAGAGCCACGGCTGTCACCGGGCAAAGGGCTTCGTCACCGGCTGGAACCGGAGCTGTGAGATTCTCCTTAGCTCCCTCTGCCCCTCAAGACCAGGCATGAAAAAGTCACGATGCTTAAATGTACCAGTCTGCTACTGCAGGAAAACCACTCAGCAACATCCCCGCTGCCTGGGGACAGGCAGCTCCGACTCCTGAGCCACGCTGCTCCAACCCCTCCAGCTCCTCAGGGCCGCAGGGTTGGTCACCACCCGTCATCAGGCAAAGAGAGGGGCTGACACCAGACAAACCAACTTCAGCTCTGCCAGACCTTGCACCACACTACGGGGAGTAAACTGGGACACGTGACTGATGACCTGCTGGAGAGCAGCTCTGGGAGAGAGACTTGGGAGTAAATAAACTATCCATGAGCAGCAATGTGCCCTCATGGGCATGAAGCCAATGGCAGCCCGGGGGCATCCAGCAGAGTGCGGGCAGCAGGGTGAGGGACGTTCTGCTGCCCCTCTGCTCTGCCCTGGTAAGGAGAGTCCTGTGGCCAGTTCTGGGCTCCCCAGCTCCAGAGGGACAGGGAACTGCTGGACAGAGTACAGCTCAGGGCTACCAAGGTGCTGAGGGCATTGGAGCATCTTCCTTATGAGGAAAGGCTGTGTGACCTGGGGCTGTTTAGTCTGGAGAAGGGAAGGCTGAGGGGGGAGCTCATTAACACTGATCAGCACCTAAAGGCTGGGTGTCAGCAGGATGGGGCAACACTTTTTTCTGTGGTAAGCTGGAACACAAACAGTTCCACTGGAACACCAGGAGAAACTCCTCTGGTGCTGAGGTGAGGGAGCCCTGGCCCAGGCTGCCCAGGGAGGGTGTGGAGGCTCCTTCTCGGGAGGTTTCCAAACCCACCTGGACACGTTCCTGTGCCCCCTGAGCCAGGGGAACCTGCTTGAGCAGGGGCTTGGGCTGGAGCAGCTCTGCAGGGCCCTTTCAGCCCCCATCATTTGGTGATTCTGTGATGCAGACAGAGGGCCAAACCAGGACACAGCCCTGAAACTAAACATGTGTCCAGGAAGAAAGCTCTTCATTATCCCCCATCCCCTTTCATTTTTTAAAAGCAGATTTCAGTTGTTTTTAAAATCATCTGTCCAGCAAGTAAAAAAAACTGCATTACAAACCCCCCAGCACGAGCCGCCCTGATCAGATTATCTCCCAAACCCAGAGGTAGGTTTTAAATCCGATCCCGGCTTAACGCCGGGATCACAAGAACTAAAACAATAACGTTTCTTCCACAGAGCTGAGGTCACAGAAAGCAAATGCAACAGAAACTGTAACGCGCTGCCGTGCCCGAGGCTCAGCTCCCGCTGCTCCGAGGCAGGTGAAGCTTTTCTGCTCAACCAGAGATCCCCGATTACAAACGCACCCAACCGCTGCCCCTCTAAACCACCGAACCCCGCTGCTCGCCCCACCGGCGCTTGCCCCCTCCTCTGCCCCAGAGCCCTCCTGGGCTTTCTCCTCTGCACAGCCCCGTGCACACGGGCCGCTCCCGAGGTGAAGCGAGGCGCGTGTGAAACGAGACGGCAATAAAGAAAAGGTGCCGAGGCTCGGATTTGGAAAGGCTGTGGCTGCGGCTCCACGTCAGCGCCGGCATCCCGAGGCGCCGCTGCGGCCACGCTGCTCGGGGGGATGCTGCGGAGAGACAGCCGAGCCAGGGCCGGCGGCAGCGGCCACGGCGAGCGAAAAGAAGGGATTTAAAAAAGAGAAAGAGGGAAAAGCGCGTTAGGACGAGCCCGCGGGGCTCTCGGGGGACGGGGCGGCTCCGGGCGGGCGCGTCCTCGCTCCGGCGGCCCTGGACGGGGGAGGGCT